>QJPP01005675.1:0-58181 GCA_003996215.1 Jaltomata sinuosa
GTTTAGTCTTAATGGTTGTTTCCTTCTATTAGATCCTTAACTTAAGAAATTATTGACTTCGATTAATATTCTTGGTTATCATGCTCGAAATCAAATTTTGATAGTTCTATTAGCTCCGGAGTGTGGACTTTGGTCTAGTTAGACTGTTTGTCAGGATGCAGGAGCTTTTAAGCTTGGAATTCTCTCTCATTCTGTATTTTTAGACAAGTTGGGATTGTATGGTTGACTTTAGTTAACATTCAGAGAAGATAGCCTCGAATAAAAATTTAGTCAGCACTATTAGCTCTAGAATGTCAGTTTTAGGCTAGAAGGACCATTGGTTCGGGTCTCAAGGCTTCCATACTCAATTTTGTCCTTAGGTTCTATTTTGGTTTAGTTGGCCTAAAGGGTGATTTTGGGCGCAGGGCCTACTTTTCATTAAATCGACCTCTGATGGGATTTTCGTTGATTCTGTTGAATCTGAAATACCATTTCTAATTGAATAGCTCAACTTGTTTATGTTTTCGAGACCCTGAATATGTTCCCGGAGGCACATCATGTGAAAATCTGCCTTAGGCTAGGCTGCTCATGTTGCTGGCTGCTGGTGTGGCACCAGGGCATCGCCTGGGCCGCGCCTCTGCGTGCGCACCTGTGCCTAGGATCCGCGCCTGCATGCCCACTCACCTCAGCGTGCTGACGCCCCTGCACTCTGCCAGCCACCTTGGCGCCAGTGCATCTGCACGTGCCTGACCGTCTCGGCGCCAGCGCACCTGCGCCCAGCATAACCGTTGCAGTGCTTGGGCATGGCATCTTAAAAGAGTCGGCCAACCCCTTTTTTTCTCTTTCATTTCCCCAACTCCTAAACTCGATTCTCCATGGTTTTAGCACCCAAAAACCTAATAAGCTTGGAGGAAATTATATTATCGATCCTTTATCATTTGTTGTAGAGTTGTTTGTGCCTGTGTAGGGCCAATAGGTTTTCTGTGAGTTGTTGGGATAATTTTTGTTTGCGAGCATATCATTCATGCAAAGTATTTTCTATATGTTTTACTACTATTTTGGCTTCGAACTTACTATAGCTAGTGTCACGACCTAATTTCTCGATCATGATGGTACCTATAACCCTTCAGTAGCGAACCAATCCTCGTAGCCCTGAACAATTAGTAATGGGCTACAACCAACCAATTAAGCGGGAGAACAACATAAATATGCGAAAGGAAGGGAAAATAAGTAAAGAAAACGGACAACAAGAATATATATATACATATATGGAGGCTAAGCCAAACCCCAAAACCTGGTATCATAGTATAGAGCCAGAACTACATATAAGGAGGACAAACGATCCAAAATAATATATACAGATGTCTCTGAATGGTAATAGAGTACATAAAGGAAAAGATAATCTAAAGCTAAGCTCCGGTCTCCAAGAGCTCACCCTCAGTCTAAAGTAGTCCCCAAAAGATCTCCAAGCATGAATCACAACGATCTAGCGGCGATGGCCCACACTAGGATCTACACCAGAAGAGGCAGAGTGTAGTATGAGCACAAATTGCGAAGCAACCGGTACCCATTAGGTATCATAAGCCGACTGGGCACATATAAGATAAAAGAGTAGTAATAAGCAGAATAGAAACAAGTAGTCACTGAAAACAACGAAGGAGCACCCGGAATCTATCACAGAAGGAATACAACAAAGATAACACACATGGCTAACTACTAGAATGCCAATCACATGCGAAAGAAAGAAATACGTACCCGGGATCCTTGCAATAACAAGTATATAAAGAAGGGTCTAAAATGTAGGCGGTATACGGTAACCTCAGTGAAAAGAGAAGGAGCAGGCAAATAAAAGAAGTCATGCTCGAATACATAATACTATCATCTGAATAAGCATACTAATCTCCATCAAGATATACCAACTAGAAGCCAAAATACAACCTTATCAAATCCAATGTTGAGTAACCATAATAGGGACAATATTACGAGCCTACGTACAGTCCCACGGGCGCCCATACACTTAAGTAACATAAGCAAGTGAAGACAAACCCTCCGGCATCCCATACTACCGGAGCGTACACTCAGCAAACAGCAAACAAGGATGGAACCTCAAACAATATGATAATGTGATCAACTAGGTGTAATAATAGTAACGTATGCTACCCTCTTCTAGCGTCCTATAAGGCCTAGAAGACAGGATCCATGAAATCTCACACCCGTATACCCCTACTACATTGTATACCCTCCCTCCAGCACTCCCAGCACATAGCCTCTGGTCCGGAATGGCGAGGTCCATGGAGTCCCCCAACCAACATACTAGATGCCCCGCAATCTCAAAAATCCCCAAGTAAAGCTGTCCGGACGGTATCCGGGTCTAAATCAGTAAATCAAATGGTTCTAGTACACGGCCCCACCGAGCCTAGTATTATCATGGAAGCTGTAGTAAAACAAGTCTAGCCCTCGGCTCCGCAAAGCCTAGTATTAGTACAAATAGTGATAAAATATCCTTTTTATTTTCTCTTACCCCAAGAAGATCTATTAAAATGGTACTAAACCTCTTTGAATCATTTTTACCAAATAATGCGCCCCACGACCATGCAGGTTTTAGAAATCATTTAATAGAAGGCCCGAAGCAAAAACCATAATAAAATTATGCAGAAACTCTCTATATGCATGATAAACGGTGTACACAATCACAATGGTGGCCCATGGCCCACAATCAACCTATCGGCCCTGCACAGGCTCCAATCATTCTACAACACAGATAGCTAGCTCTATATAGTAATAACGATGTTCGAAACTCACGGACATTCCCAATAACCCACCATCTATGTTCCAGAGTCGATACAAGGCCACACAGTACCACAAGGGTGATAATATCATCTATAACAAATACTACAAACATTGGAGGAAAGAAACGAATTGAACATGAAGAAGAAGTCAAGGTTTGTGGTACCAAGCTAATAAAGCCAACCCAAGGATGTTCATTAGTACAATTTTATCCTATATATGCCAAGTCTAGAGGAGTTAGACCGTAACGTACCCATCTTTCGATGACAAGATGCTAGAACAACAATGTCCAAGCCTGAACTGCTCCGAGAAGCTCCGAAACAAAATCAAACTTGAATTCGGGATTGAATAACTTGATGTAGACAATCGATTTTCTTTTGGTGACAAGATATAGCGTCAAATGATTTTTCCCGTAAGGCTCTTCCTTAACATAATTTAGGATGGTATACAACAACAATATTTTGAGTAATTTGGCAAGAAATTTTCAAGATATAATGGTGGTCTAGAGGATAAGATTGTACGTATTGCATATGTTGCAGCCAGAGTTCTTTAACCTTGTAAGAAATGAAAACAAAAGAAAGATTTGGTAAGAAAATCCATTTACAAATTGATAGATATATGCTGAGTTTTGATGTGCACCAATATAAATGTTATGTACTGCTATGGTTTCCAAATATAGATAGCTCACAAATAACTATCATTAATATAAAGTGAAAAGTTCCTTTTTAAATGAAAAAGATGCCACCATATAATGCATACATGGTGTACACTCCCTCCACTTCCACGTGGAAGTGGAGGTCTCAAACACCCAAAAAAATTCTTATCTCATTACTTATATATTCAGGTATTACATAGGCTAGTGATAAAATAAATATAATTTTTTGAATATATCATAATAAATTGAAAATTATTTACAATAAAACCTACTATATTATAATATTAATTTTCAACATAACTAAGTTTACTATCTCTATTAAAATATTAGTAATTTGTGAAACTCATATAAAATAAATACATACACAAATACATCATAACAAAAGTATTCTTTTTCATAAATATTTGAAGCATTTTTTGAAACAAATAAAACTTTTTACCAAATTCCGATTTAAATCAAATATTTTCAAATACGCGCGATGTTAATAAAATTTTCAAATGAAAATACCCAATTCTCGGGAATGCTACGACACCACAAATCAGGATTGACCTTTCCACAAGGCTTGCTGACGTCATACAATCGCAAATCACTATCGCACGATCTCGATAACTCAATTCCTAAGACTCAGCTCTAAAATAGGGGAATGACCATAAAGACCAAATGAATGGCCAGGGCGCCGAACCACCGGTCCCAGCCAATGATAAATACCTTGGGACTGCTACAGGCAAGGTCTAATAGTACAAGGAAGGCGTAAATGCAAGAATGACCAGAAGATCATTACATATTATCCACTACTAAAAAGTGACTTTCGTCCTCGAAAGTCAAGGACAAGGAAGTACCTGAAGTCTCAAACAGCTGTGGATACTGAGCTCGCATATCTCTCTCGGTCTCCTAGGTAGCCTCCTCAATCGGACGATGCCTCCACTGAACTTTCACAATCGGAATCTCCCTAGATCTCAACTTCCTAACATCTCTTGCTAGTATAGCAACTGGCTCCTCAAAAAAGGATAAACTTTCATCTAACTGAACTGAATTCCAATGCAACATATGAGATTCGTCTGGAATATACAGGCGCAACATCGAAACATGTAATACAGGATGTATAGCTGAAAACATCAGAGGCAAGGCTAATTGATAGGCAACACTACCAACCCTCTAGAGAATCTCAAACGGCCCAATGTACCTGGGGCTAAGCTTGCCCCGCCGACCAAATCTCATCACGCCCTTTATGGGCGACATACAGAGGAAGACCAAATCACCAACACTGAACTCCAAGGCATGAAGTCTATGATCTGCGTAGCTCTTCTGCCTACTCTGAGCTGCTCAAAGTCTATCCTGGATCACTCAAACTCAGTCTAAGGAATCTCTAAGTAAATATGTATTCTGTGGCCTAGACTCCAGCCCATCGAACCAACCAACTGGTGATCTGCAATGCCTACCATACAATGCCTTGAAAGGTGCCATGGCAATGCTCGAATGAAAGCTATTATTATACGCAAACTCGTCCAAAGGCACAAAATGATCCCAAGAACCTTCAAAGTAAAGAACACAGGCCTAAAGCATGTCCTCCAGGACCTGAATGGTCCTCCCAGACTGGCCATCTATCTGAGGGTTGAAATTAGTACTAAGCTGAACCTCTGTACCCAAATCTCGCTGAATAGCCCTCCAAAACTGAGATGTGAACTGAGTGTCGTGGTCTAAAATGATAGAAGCTGGGACCCCATGCAACCGAACAATCTCACGAAGTTAGATCTGAGCCAACTTCTCTCTTGGATAAGTGGAAAAATGCTCAAAAAATCCTGCACTTTAGAAAGTCTGAACAGACAAGAAATGCGCTGACTTAGTCAGCCTATCAACAATCACCCATATTGAATCAACCCCACGAGAAGTACGAGGCAAACCAATAACAAAGTCCATAGTAATCCCTTCCCACTTCCACTCAGGAATGGGAAGTCGCTGCATCAAACCACCTGGTCTCGTGTGCTCAAACTTTACCTGCTGATAGTTCAAGCACCGAGATACAAAATTTGTCATGTCCCGCTTCATACCACTCCACTAGTAAAGTTGTCTCAAATCTCTATACATCTTTGTTGCGCCAGGATGAATGGAATATCTAGTACAATGTGCCTCATAAAGCATCAACTGAATTAAATCTCCAACCCTTGGAACACAAAGACGACTTTCGAACCTCAGAATTCCATCAAAACCCAAAGTAGCTCGGTTGTCCTTACCCCGAACTACCTAATCGTGAAGGTCACACAAACTCTGATCCTCAAACTGTTGGCTCTGAATCTGATCAACTAGAGTATAACGAACCTCAATACTAGCAAGAACTCTGCTAGGATTCGAAAAGTCAATCCTAACCAAATGGTTAGCCATGGACTGTATGTCCAAAGCCAACGGTCACTCAGAAACTGAAAGTGAAGCTAGGCTGCCCATACTCACCGCCTTCCAACTCAAGGCATCTTCTACCACATTTGCCTTACCCGGATGATAAAGAATGGTAAAATCATAGTCCTTCAGTAGCTCAATCTGTCTCCTCTGCCTCGAGTTCAGCTCTCGTTGACTCGTAAAGTACTGAAGAGTACGATAATCAGTGAATATCTCACAATAAACTCCATATAAATAGTGCCTCCAAATCTAAAGCACGAAGCCGCTGCCATCTCTAAGTCATGAGTAGGGTAATTGCGCTCGTGAACCTTCAGCTGCTTCGACGCATATGCTATCACTCGACCCTTCTACATCACTACACAACCAAGACCAATCCCGGAAGCATCACAATACACAGAGAAGCTCTGACCCTGATCCGGCAAAGTCAAAACTGGAGCTAAAGTCAATAAGGCCTTAAACCTCTGGAAGCTATCCCCGCACTGATCCGACCACTGAAATGGGACATTCGTCCTAGTCAGAATAGTCAAGGGTGCTGCTATGGAAGAAAATCCCTGAATGAACCGTATGTAGTAACCTGCTAACCTAACAAAGTTGCGGACCTCAGTAGACGTAGAGGTCTAGGCCAATCACAAACCGCTGAAATCTTTGAGAACTTTACTAGTCACCACGTGCTTAGGAATGCAACTAACTCAAGCCAAAACTCGCACTTTGAGAACTTGGCATAAAGCCGATGATCTCTCAAAGTTTGGAGTATAACCCTCAAGTGTTGCTCATGCTCATATCTACTCCGCGAGTATACCAAGATGTCATCTATGAAAACTATCACAAATGAGTCCAAATACAGTCCAAGCACCCTGTGCATCAAGTTCATAAAGGCTGCGAGGGCATTAGTCAACCCAAAAGACATCACCAGGAACTCATAATGGCCATAACATGTCCTGAATGCTATCTTAGGGATGTCCTCTACCCTAATCCTCAACTGATGGTAGTCAAACGTCAAATCAATCTTCAAAAACATGGTTGAACCCTCATGCTAATCAAACAAGTCATCAATCCTCAGCATCAGATACATATTCTTCACTGTCACCCTATTCAGCTGACGGTAATCAATACACATCCGCATCGACCCATCTTTCTTCTTCACAAACAGAATAGGAGTACCCTAAGGTGACACACTCGGTCTAATAAACCCCTTAGATAACAGATCTTGGAGCTGCTCTTTAAGCTCCCTCAACTCAACAGGAGCCATACGATAAGGAGAAATAGAAATGGTCCTTATGCCCGGCTCTAACTCAATAGCAAAATCAATATCTCTCTCAGGTGGAAGGCATGGCAAGTCAGTAGGGAACACATCTACGAAGTCTCTAACCATAGGAACAGGCTCAGGAGATGAAGGGTCAGCACTAGCATCTCGAATATATGCTAGATAAGTTAAACACCCAAGGGAAATCAAATTCCTAGCTCAAAGAAGAGAGATGATCCCAGATGGTGTGCGGATAACAGAACCCTACCACACAACTGGAGATACACCGGGCACGGCTATGGTAACGTTCTTTGCATAACAATCTAAAAATGCACGGTGAGGGGATAACCAGTCCATGCCTAATATCACATCAAAATCTAGCATATCAAGGATCATCAAATTACCTCAAGTCTCTGAATCACCAACAAATATGATACAAGATCTCACAATTTGATCCACTACTAAAGAATATCCTACTGGGGTCAAAACATAAACAGGGACATATAATGGCTCACTAGACAACCCCAAACAAGGCACAAGGTAGGCAGATACATATGAATAAGTAGATCTAGGATCAAACAAAGACAAAGCATACTGATGGCACACTAAAATAGTACCTGTGATTACAACATCCGAGGCCTCTACCTCTAGTCTTCCAAGGACCGCATAAATCTGATGACCATCTCCACCTGTCCGACTACCATCTGTACCACCTACTCTGCCATGTGGGGCACCACCTCTAGCCTTACCACCACCCCCTCTAATCGAAGGCTAAACTGCTCACATGGGCTGAGACGGCTGAGCTGCGGGCTGAACTGTACTCCTCTAGGGGGTAATCTCTAGCAAAATTGCCAACGACACCACAATCATAGCAAGTTGAACCCCACTAGGGGAAATCCCTGGCGTAGTGACTGTTAACACCACAATAATAGTAGGACCCTGATGGCCCACTCGGTCAAGATGAACCAGCTAAACTAGTGTGGCCACCCCAGCCTGATGTCCCAGCAGTAGTACCTCTCGAAGACTGCCCCTGCTCAAACTAAGAACTACCCAAAGTCTGAAGTGAAGCCTGAACTGGTCTACTAGTCTGACCCTGATGCTGTTATGGCTGATGACACAACCCCACTGGCACAAACCTCTACCACCCTATCGAGAACCACTGAAGCTAACCTGATAACGAGGCCTCTTATCCTTAGCTCTCTGATCATGTTAATGCAAGTCCTCCACATTATAGGCATAATATGAAATAGCCTGAAATGATTAAACACTAGCAACTAATATCTTAGCTGGCTCTCTCAGCTCTGTTCGCAACCCCCAAACAAATCTGCGAACCTTGTCTGACTCAGTAGGAATGATCATAGCCCCAAATCGAGCAAGCTGATGAAAATGGTTCTCATACTAAGATACAAATATGTGCCCCTGCATAAGCCTTGTTAATTAT
Source organism: Jaltomata sinuosa (assembly GCA_003996215.1). Taxonomy (NCBI): domain Eukaryota; kingdom Viridiplantae; phylum Streptophyta; class Magnoliopsida; order Solanales; family Solanaceae; genus Jaltomata; species Jaltomata sinuosa. The sequence goes on from QJPP01005675.1 coordinate 8,497, forward strand.
TCTCGGTGATGCTCATGATCACTTTAAGGCAAGAACTTGGCCATAAAGGCCTCATAAAACTAGAACCAAGTCAAAAGAGGTAACGATGGTGTTCTGCAAGCAACCTGGGCCCTCCACCATAACTTCACTGGGCCCTCCAGCTGATAAGTAGTATATCCAACCGCGTGAGTCTCCAACAAACCCAAATGATGCAGCATTTCCTCACATGTAGTAATAAAGTCATGTGGGTCATGTCCAGAGGTACCAACAAAGCTCGAAGGTGCTAATCTCAAAAACCTACCCAACACCTTCTGCTCTGAATTTGTCACTGTTGGGTGATGAGAAAGAGGTTATGCAGCTGATGGGACCGGAATAACCTTTGCACGAGGAGCCACAGTAGTAGGCTACGCTCCAGAACTCTGTGCACCTAGGACTGCCCCCTGAGCGGATGTTTGTGCTACCTCAGAAGGTCGTTCTCCAATCATACCCAAAAGATGTAATAGTAAATATATGAAGACTGAGCTGGGGCTAAAGTCATCACAAAAGAAGGTGCTGGAGCTTGAACTAGAGCTAGTGGTACCTGGGCTACCCTCTGGTCCACATGTTGCTGCTCGAGAACTGACTCTGGCTCATACTCATGCTCGGGCTCTATCTCTACTCTAGCCTCTCTAGCAGGTGTTGCTTATTGGGGACTTCCTCGACCCCTACATCTACGACCTCCCTGGCCCCTAGGTGGTGTCGGGGGTGCATGAGTCAGAGGCTCATCTCAACCTGACGTCGATGCTCTCGTATGAACCATCTGCAAAAAAATTAACTATAACAAATGAGATTTCAAGAAACTTCAAGGGTACTACGCATAATACAGAAGCAATGAAAGAGTCATGTTTCCTAAGATGTCACTATAGCCTCCCAAAGATTGAATGCTGACGTCTCCACCCCAAACCGCAAGACTCTACTAAATATCGACTTCTATACCGATGATACCGGTGAACCTAGAGCTCTGATACCAAGCTGTCACGACCCAATTTTTTGGTCATGAAGGAACCTATGACCCTCCAGTAGGTGAACCAATGCCCGTAGTTTGGAACATTTAGTAATGGGCTACTACCAACCAATTAAGTAGGAGAACAACATCAAAATGCGGAAGCAAGGGAAAATAAGTAAAGAAAAGGGACAACAGGAATATATATATATATATATACATATATGGAGGCTAAGCCAAACCCCAAAACCTAGTATCATAGTATAGAGCCAGAACTACATATAAAGAGTACAAATGATCCAAAATAATATATACAGATGTCTTCGAATGGTAATAGAGTACATAAAGCAAAAGTACGAAAATCAAGAAAATGACCTAGAGGGTTATTACAATATCCACTACTAGAGGACTTTCATCCTCGAAAGTTTAAGAAAGGAAGATACAAAGATAAACTAAAGCTAAGCTCTGGTCGCCAAGAGCTCACCCTCAGTCTAAAGTAGTCCACAAAAGATCTCCAAGCATGAATCATAATGATCTAGCAGCGATGGCCCACACTAGGATCTGTACCAGAAGAGGCAGAGTGTAGTATGAGCACCAATTGCAAAGCAATCGATACCCATTAGATATCATAGGCCGACTGGGCACCTATAAGATAAAAGAGTAGTAATAAGCATAATAGAAACAAGTAGTCACTGAAAACAACGAAGGAGAACCCGAAAGCTATCATAGAAGGAATACAACCAAGATAACACACATGGCTAGCTACTAGAATGCTAATCACATGCGAAAGAAAGAAATATGTACCCGGGATCCTTTCAATAACAAGTATATAAAGAAGGGTCTAAAAGGTAGGCAGTATACGGTAACCTCAATGAAAAGAGAAGGAGCAGGCGAATAACGGAAGTCATGCTCGAATACATAATACTATCATCCGAATAAGCATACTAATCTCAATAAAGATATACCAATAGAAGCCAAAATACAACCTTATCAAATCCAATATTGAGTAACCATAATCGGGACAATATTACGAGTTAATAACAAAAAGCCTACCTACAGTCCCACGGGCACTCATACACTTGAGGAACACAAGCAAGTGAAGATAAACCCTTCCGCATCCCATACTACCAAAGCGTACACTCAACAAACAACAAACAAGGATGGAACCTCAAATAATATGATAATGTGATCAACTAGGTGTAATAACAGTAACGTATGTTGCCTGCTTCTGGCGTCCTATAAGGTCTAGAAGACAGGATGTATGGAAGGTCACACCCGTATACCCCTACTACACTGTAAACCCTTTCTTTGGCACTCCCAGCACGTAGCCCCTGGTCCAGCGTGGCGAGTTTCATAGAGGCCCCCGACCAACATACTAGATGCCCCGCAATCTCGAAAATCTCCAAGTAAAGCTGCCCAAAGGGTATCCGGATCTAAATCAATACATCAAATTTTTCTAGTGCACGGCCTTACTGAACCTAGTATTATAGCAAAAGTTATAGTAAAAACAGTCTAGCCCTCGGCCCCGCCGAGCCTAGTATTAGTACAAATAGTGATAAAACATCATTTTTATTTTCTCTTACCCCAAGAAGATCTGTTAAAATGGTACTAAACCTCTTTGCAATCATTTTTACCAAAAATGAGCCCCACGACCATGCAGGTTTTAGAAATCATTCAATAGAAGGCCCGAAGCCAAAATCATAGTAAAATTATGTAGAAACCCTCTATATGCATGATAAATGATGTACCAAATTACAATGGTGGATCACGGCCCACAATCAATTTATCGGCCCTGCACAGGCTCCAATCATCCTACAACACAAATAGCCAGCTCTATACAGTAATAACGATTTTTGGGACTCACGAACATTCCCAATAACCCACCATTTATCTTCCAGATTCGATACAAGGCCACACAAGACCACAAGGATAATAATATCGTCTATAACAAATACTACAAACATCGGAGAAAAGAAACAAATTGAACATGAAGAAGCGGTCAAGGTCTGTGGTACAAAGCTAATGAACCCAACCCAATGATGTCCATTATTACAATTTTATCCTATATATGCGAAGTCTGGAGGAGTTAGACCATAACCTACCTGTCATCCAATGATAAGCTGCTAGCACAACGATGTCCAAGCCCGAACCGCTCTGAGAAGCTCCAAAACAAAATTAAACTTTAATTTGGGCTTGAATAATTTGATGTAGACAATCGATTTTCTTTCGATGATAAGATATAGCATCAAATGATTTTTCCTGTAAGGCTCTTCCTTAACGTGATTTAGGATGGTATACAACAACAAAATTTTCAGTAATTTGGCAAGAAATGTTCAAGATATAATGGCGGTCTAGAGAATAAGATATGTACATATTGCATATGTTGCAGCCACAGTTCTTTAACCTTGTAAAAAATTAAAACAAAAGAAAGATTTGGTAAGAAAATCCAATTACAAATTGATAGATATATGCTGAGCTTTGATGTGGACAAATATAAATGTTACTACTGCTATGGTTTCCAACTATAGATAGCTCACAAATAAATATCGTTAAAATAAAGTGAAAAGTTCCTTTTTAAATGAAACACATGCCACCATATAATGCATACATGGTGTACACTCCCTCCACTTTCACATGGAAGTGGACGTGTCAAACACCCAAAACAATTCTTATCTCATTACTTATATATTCAGGTATTACATAGGCTCGTGATAAAATAAATATAATTTTTTAATATATTATAATAAATAAAAAATCATTTCCAATAAAACCTGCTATATTATAATAATAATTTTTAACATAACTAAGTTTACTATCTCCGTTAAAATATTAGTAATTTGTGAAACTCGTATAAAATAAATACATACACAAATTTATCATAAAAAGTATTCTTTTTCATAAATATTTAAAGCATTTTTTGAATAAAATAAAACTTTTTACCAAATTCTGATTTAAATCAAATATTTTTAAATATGCACGATGTTAATAAAATTCTCAAATGAAAACACCTCATTCTAGGGAATGCTACGACACCACAAATTAGGATTGACCTTTTCTACAATGCTTGAGGTCGTACGATCGCAAATCACTATCACATGATCTCGATAACTTAACTCCTAAGACTCAGCTCTAAAATAGGAGAACGACCATAAAGACCAAACGAACAGTCAGGGCGCCAAAACATCGGTCCTAGAAAGCCATAAATGACTTGGGATCGCTACAGGCAAGCTCTAACAGTACAAGGAAAGCGTAAACGCAAAAATGACCGGAAGAGTCATTACAACTGGTTTTCTAAACTTTGCATGGCCCCGAGGGCCCATTTTCGATAAAATGATTATAAAAGGAATTTGGAACTGATTTTTATGGATATTCTTAGAGTAAAGGAGATATTATAATGATTTGATCACTAGTTTTCACACTGATACTAGACTCGATTGTGCCGTAGTGCTAGATATGTTTTTACTACATATATAGAGCCGTATATGCTCTAGGCACCCTTTATATGGGTTATTGAGACTTTAATCACTGATTTAAACCTGGATACACTCCGGGAAACCTTTATTGGGGTTTTGAGATTACTCTTACTGATTTACACCCAGATACACTTTGGGCGGACTTATATATTTGAGATTTCGCATTTTAGTATATGGTCATGGACCTTGCCAATTCGGTCCAGGGGATACATACCGAGTGTGTCAGAGGAGGGTTATATAGTGTAGTTTAGGTATACGGGTCGTACCCTTCCATGTATCCTACCTGCTAGGCCTTTAGGCATCGAGGGTAGGTCCATACAGGGTTACTATCATACTGGTTCCATCATATCACATCATGCATATTGCATTTCGATTCCACCCTTGTTTGTTGTGTGCTCAGTATATAGTTTGGTAGTATGGGATGCAGGAGGGTTTTTCTTCACTTGATTGTGTGACTCGGGTCTATGAGTTCCCGTTGGGATTGTAGGTAGATTATATTGCTTATATCTTATTCTAGAGCTTGTTATGGCCTTCAATTATTGTTGGATAAGTTGATTCTATCCTATTGAGGTTCTAATTAGTTGGACTTTGTAGAAGTGATGGATTAGTGGATCCTATATTGTTGAGGCACTGATTATATGGCCTTCTAAAATTGTGGGTTAGCGGATTCTATCCTTTATCGTGGTTCTGAATAGCGGCTTTCGGTTCATTGTGGCGTAGCTTATTCCATCCAAGGTTTGTACTTGTGAGGTTGATTTCTGTATGTTCTTACCTTGAAGTTGGGTTTTTAGCATGATTTGATTAATTATATTGCTTATAGCTTGAGTATATTTAATTGCTTCTTTTTTTCCTTTTACTTGAGGTTACCTGTATACCACCCTTCTTTTTAAACTCTCTTTATATATATTGTTGTTGCAAGGACTCCAGGTGTGTTTTCTCTCCTTCACCTGTGTTATGGGCTATATATATCTCTTATGTGGCTAGCATAGCATGTTTGTAATTCTTCTTGACTTCTATCCATGCTAGTTTTCATGTGCTTTCTGTATTGTTTCTGTGACTGCTTCCTGGCTATTTGATATTTACTACTTTTATATCATATATGTGCTCAGTCGGCCTATCATTCCTACTGGGTACCTGTTGCTTTGCAATTGGTGCTCATACTACACTTCTGCGTCTTTCAGGTGTAGATATTAGTGTGAGATTTCATCTTTGATCACGTGATGACTCATGCAGCTTTTGGATATTCGAGACTCGGGTGAGCTCTTATCGACCAGAGCTTGACCATATCTCATATTTTGGCACTGCTACTCTTGATTTATTTGAAGACAGTTGTACTTTCTATTTTCTTATCTCTAGTACTTGTATTCTATTAGAGGCTCATGTACTTTCGATACCAGGCCTTTGGGTTGGTATAGTTTCCTTCGTATATATATTCATCTTATTTGCCTCTGCATTGTTCTTTTATATCAGCCTTCGCTTATTTCTGATTATTGTGCATGTTGTCTTAGGTAGTAGCCCATTACTAACTGTTCCAGGCTACAGGGATTGGTTTGCCTACTGGGGTTGTAGGTTCCATCATGACCTGAGAAATTAGGTCGTGACATAAGTCCATAGAGTACAAACCTTCTGTGAGACTCTATGGAAGGGTAAACTTCATTCAAGGGAAGCTCCTAGAGGTTCAAAGCCGGTAAAAGAAGTATGCATACAAGAAAGTAAGAGACATGTAGTTTATGTAGTGAGAATGTTTTTCTTAAGGTTTCACCCATGAAGGGAGTTATGCAATTTGGGAAGCTTGGCAAGTTGAGTCCAAGTTATATTGGGCCCTTTTAAATTCATCAAAGTGTAGGGCCAAAGGCTTATAGGTTGGCACTGCCTCCTAGTTTATCAGGGGTTCATCCCATGTTCCATGCTTCGATGCATAAGAAGTACCACGAAGATGGTGATTACATTGTTCATTGGGATTCAGTCCTGTTGGATGAAAACCTCTCTTATGAAAAGAAGGCTATTGTTATTCTTAATCAAGATGTCTAAAAGTTTAGAACTAAAGAGATTGCCTCTGGAAAGGTCGAATGGAATAGATGTCCTGTTGAGGAGGCCACTTGGGAGATTGAGGTAAATATGCCGATCAAGTTGTTAGCTTCCTATGATTTTTTTTTAATAATGACAAAAACTGATTGCTCATTCTATTGTAGGCTAAAAGGAAACAACGAGCAAATGGATTACACAGAAGGCAAGGAAGATCAAGAAACCCATGATTTAAGAAAATCATGACTCCGGAATCAAGGAGAAAAAGATCCAGTAAAATCACAAGAAGATATCGAGCACACAAGGGAGATTCGTAAATCATGATCCTGAGATCATGAAAACACATATCAGGCACACAAGGAAACAACGAGCAAAATAGAACAAGATTAAGGATTACTCCAGAAGGCAAGGAAGATCAATTATCCAGTAATCTAAGCAATCAAAAGATCACGCAGAAGGCAAGGAAGATCAAGTAACCCATGATTTAAGAAAATCATGATTCTAAGATCAAGAAATATGTCAAACATACAAGGAAAGGCAATCACGATATCATCCAGCCGACGAGCAAAGCTGCAGACAAGAAGAACAAAAATGGAAAAAAGAATCATGGACATATCTGATATGGAAATGGTTGACTAAAGACAAGCAAGAAGAAATAAAATCAACAAGGAAGGAGTATCATGGACATATCTGATATGGACATGATTGATTGAAGAGATTCAATCAAGGAATAAAATCAGAATCCTTGATTGATCAAAGGCCCTTGGGTTTTCCTTTAGAAGAGCAACAACAAGCCTATAAAGAGCACCAACCAATGAGAAGGAAAACCACACAACTTCTCTTGAATAAGATCATTGTCTAACTTTTATCCTTCATAATACTTTGTATTCTCTAGTGTCTACAATTGTAACAAAAGGAAAAAGAATAAGTCAGTAGTAGTTATATACAGGTAGAGGCTGTGTCACTACTAGTGTTAAGAAAGATAATCGTGAATTGTCCAAGTCACTCCTTTGTAACCCTCGTTCGATCAAATGCTCTAAAGGAAACCCTTGAAACCCAAGGGGACTGGAATAGGCACCACTTTGGTGATCCGAACCAGTATAAAAACTCTGTGCATCTGATTACTTTCAATTCTTGCTTTATTTCATAAACTATTTCTTTAAGCTAACTCGCAGGTGAGTCGACTAGTGCGTAGCTACAGTCGACTTGGTGGTAAGAAATTTTCAATTCACCCCCCCCTCTTGACTTTCAATTGGTATCAGAGCAGGTCTCACATTACAAGTGTCTAACAACACGTGAGAAAAGATCAAATGGAAGCATATCAAATCCCTGGAGCAATATTGCAAGATGGACATTCATCAAACAGACCTCCATACTTCAACGGACAGCATTACACTCACAGGAAGGAAAGGTTCAGAATCTTTTTACAATCCAATGACTTCCAAGCCTGGGTTGTAATAAAGAAAGGACCGAAACCTATCACTGGATTAAAAGATTCTGCAAGAAAAGTTGATCTGGAAACCTTTGAAGTCACAAAGGAACAACAAGAGGTAATTCAAATTAATGCTAGAGCCATAAGCTTACTTTACTGTGCAGTGAGCGGAGCAGAATATGAAAAAAATTCCACAAGCGAAACTGCCAAGGAGATGTAGGACAAACTTGAAGTCACATATGAAGGAACCACCAAAGTAAAAGAAGCCAGGATCAGTGCCTTAGTAAACGAGTATGAACTATTCAAGATGGCTGATGAAGAATCTATGGAAACCATATTTTAAAGATTCAGCAAAATTATGGGAGAGCTCAAATCTCTAGGAATGGTATACTCAAATGGACTACAGGTCAGGAAGCTCATCAGAAGTCTTCCCAAAATTTGGAAAACAAAGGCCACCATTCTTGAAGATGGAGATCCAGAAAATATGACCTATGATGAACTACGAGGAAACTTGATGGCCTACGAACAAAATCACATCAACAGGTATCTTAAGGAAGAAAAGAAGAAAATAGTCGCCTTTAATGCACTATCCTAGGAAAACTCAATGGAAGAAATGGATGAGGAAGAAAATAAAGCACTAGCTCTGATCAATTGAGGAGTTAGGCATATGCTAAGACAAAGAAACCAGAGGCCACATTCAAAAAATAGAGGTAATGAATGTCAACAAAATAATAACAGATGCTATCATTGTGGTAAAATAGGACATATCAAAAAAAACTTCCCTGAACTTAAAAGAAAGGGTAGTCGAAGGAACAACAACTCAAAGAAGTTTGGAGCTTGGAGCGATCAAGAAGCCTCAGAAGACTAGACGACTGAAATAGCCAACCTATGCTTCATGGCAATCGGTGAAACAAGCGAGGTAAGACACTATGATTGTCCTAATTGTGCAAATCTTCAATACTATCTTATTTAGTTACCGATGATCTGCAAAAGCTTATTGATAAACACAATAAGCTTGCAAAAGAAAAGAAAGACTGGCAAATTCTTCTTGAACCAAGTCAAATTAAAGTAGCCTTGCTTGAAGAGGAACTTGGTGAAATCATGATGCATTTAAACAGCACCAAGAAATCACCCAGTCAATGCTCAGTCAAAACAAAGAATTCCTCCTCAAGAGGATCTAAAAGTAAATGTGTTTCCAACTCATCAATTGACTTTTTTTCTGCAAAAAGCTCCTTCAATCGTTTTAAACCCACCTACTTCACCTGTGGTGAAAGCGTTCACAAAGCCTTTAACTGCAAGAGATTCATCCTGGAAAATGGATATGGAAGGCTAAGAACACTAACACTAACCATCAAGGACCCAAAAATACTTGGGTATCTGAAAGAAACTAATTTACTTGTTTTGCAAGAACACTCAAAGAAAATATACAAAAAGGGTATATGGGTAATAGATAGCAGGTGTTCCAGACATATGATGGGAAAAAGAGAGAATTTCAAATCAGTAAAGGATCTTGATGGTGGATATGTGAGATTTGGAGACAATGCTAAAGGACACGTTATTGGAGTTAGATCTACAATAATCAGCCCCTCCTGCGACTTAATTGAAGTATACCTGATTGATGGACTAAAACACAATCTACTCAGCATAAGCCAACTGTGTGATGCAGGATTTAATGTGTTGTTCAATGCTCTAAAATGCACCATCAGTAATGTGGCAAAGAACATCACCATCATTGGTGATCGAGTTGACAACATCTATGTTTTAAATAATGTTGATTTACCAACTTTAACCTGTCTTACTGCTTTATCCTGTGATTCTTAGTTATGGCATAGAAAACTTGGTCATGCAAGTATGCATGCTCTTGAAAAACTCTCCAGACTTGAATTAGTTGAGGTGTTGCCAAATCTCAAGTTTGAAAAGGATCATATTTGTGATGCTTGTCAACTTGGTAAGCAAACTCACTCCTCTTTCAAAGTCAAGGATATCGTAAGTACTTCTAAGCCTCTTCAACTCCTTTACATGGATCTTTTTGGTTCTACTAGGACTTCTAGCATTGGTGGTAAAAGATACGCTTTCGTTATTGTTGATGAATACTCTAGATTCACTTGGATTGTATTTCTTGCTCATAAACATGAAGCTTTTGCTAACTTTGAAGACTTTTGTAGAAAAGTACAAAGAGAAGAAGGCTATTATATTTCCTTAATTCACAGTGATCACAGAGGAGAATTTGAAAATAATGCCTTTGAGGAATTCTGCTCACAAAAAGGGTTCACTCAAAACTTCATATCACCCCGTTCACCTCAACAAAATGGAGTAGTTGAGCGAAAGAATAGATCACTTCAAGACACTGCATGAACAATACTACTGGAACAAAGTCTTTTAGACCACTTCTGGGTAGTAGCAGTGAGCACAGCTTGTCACATCCTGAACAGATGTCTAATAAGGCCGATACTGAAAAAGACTCCTTATGAATTATGGAAAGGCTAGAAACCAAATATCAACTACTTCCATCCCTTCGATTGTAAATGTTTCATCCACAACAATGGAAAAACAAATTTGGGTAAGTTTGATCCACGAAGTGACAAAGGTATATTCTTGGGAAATTCCCCATCTAGTCGTGCCTTTAGTGTTTTTAATAAAATAACTCTTAGTGTTGAAGAATCTGTTCATGTGGTTTTTTATGACTCTAACCCTAGTGTCCAGCACTCTAGTAGTTTTAGCCTTGATGAAGAACAAGTACAAAAGTCAACTCTAAAAGAATCAAACAGTCGACTAATTCAGTTGAGACTCCTGAGTCGACTATACCAGAGCATGAACCGACTACCACAAATGTGATTAAGACAAATGTTCCCCGAGAATGGAGACATGATGCGAGTTATCAAAATGATTTTATCATCAGAAATCCAGCTAAAAAAATGCAGACTAGAGCATCACTTCAAAAACAAGCCTCAATAGCTCTCATTTCCCAACTTGAACCCAAATGAATTACTGAAGCCTTGGAAGACAACTCATGGGTACATGCCATGAAGCAAGAACTGAATCAGTTTTAACGAAATCAGGTATGGACCCTCATCAAACGACCAAAAAATGCTCCGTCATGGGCACAAAATGGGTCTTCCGAAACAAACTCAATGAGGAAGGTAAGGTTATCAGGAACAAGGCCAGACTAGTAGCTCAAGGATACTCACAATAGGAAGGTATTGATTTTGATGAAACTTTTGCTCCTATAGCAAGGTTAGAATCCATTCGTATACTGCTTGCTTATTCCTCTTTTAAACGATTTAAGCTTTTTCAAATGGATGTGAAAAGTTCTTTCTTAAATGGCTTTATTAAAGAAGAAGTTTTTGTCAAACAACCTCCTGGTTTTGAAAATCCATCTTGTCTTGATTATGTTTTAAACTTTCCAAAGCCTTTTATAGTCTTAAACAAGCTCCCAAAGCTTGGTACGAAAGACTAAGTAGTTTTCTACTTAGTAACGAATTTCAAAGAGGTAAGAACGATACCACCTTGTTCACAAAAAGACTAGATGAAAGTATTCTTATTGTTCAAATTTATGTGGATGACATTATCTTTGGAAGCTCTAACACCTCTCTTTGTGAGAATTTTGCAAATCTTATGAAAGGAGAATTCGAAATGAGCTTGATGGGTGAACTCACATTTTTCCTTGGACTACAAATTAAACAATCATCATGAGGAATCATCATCTGTCAAAGCAAATATACAAAGGAGCTAATCAAAAAATTTGGAATGGAAAAAGGAAAAGCTTTTGGAACTCCTATGAGTCCATCCACATGTTTGGAAACTGATGCACCAGGAAAGGACGTGGATGAAAAATTATATCGAGGAATTATTGGATCATTACTATACTTAACTGCAAGTCACCCTGACATCATGTTTAGTGTATGTAAATGTGCCAGATTCCAATGAGTGCCAAAAGAGTCTCATCTTACGGCAGTGAAAAGAATAATTCGATATCTCATTGGAACTCAAGAATTAGGACTTTGGTGTCCTCATTCTTCTAATTTTGATCTACTAGGTTACTCAGATGCAGATTTTATAGGTGATAAGGCAGATTGAAAAAGTACCAGTGGTACATGTCAAATCCTTGGGGAAGCACTAATTTCATGGCATGGCAAGAAACATACTTATGTAGCCCTCTCTACAATAGAATTTGAGTATATTGCAGTTGGTAGTTGCGGTGCTCAATTATTATGGATAATGCATCAATTATTTGATTTTGACTTATCCTTTGATTCTGCTCCCATTATGTGTGACAACACCAGTGCTATTAATCTATCAAAATATACCATGCATCATTCTAGGGTTAAGCATATAGATATTAAGCATCATTTTATTAGAGATCATGTTGAAAATGGAGACTTTGTGCTTGAATTTGTTGATTCTGAAAATCAACTGGCTGATATTTTTATAAAACCTCTCTTAGAGGAAAGATTATGTTTCCTTATAACTTGCCTTGTTATTACTTGCTTTAATTAATTATTTTATTGCCTTATACCTCTAACTCTGCTTATGTGTTTTGTTGTATTATGCTGCATTCACTTTTCATACTATCATATGTTGCATTCGTGTTTCTTTTTGATTATGCCAAAGGGGGAGAAAAGTTTTACTCCACAGATTCATGTAGTAAGGGGTAGCTGATCTCATCGGGCATCAAGATAGGGGGAGCCACTTCACTGAACAGGGAAGTCAACTATCTTTGTGGTCTTATTTGTCATTATCAAAAAAGGGGGAGATTGTTAGCTTCCTATGATTTTTTTTTAATAATGACAAAAACTAATTGCTCATTCTATTGTAGGAAAAAAGGAAACAATGAGCAAATGGATTACACAGAAATCAAGAAAGATCAAGCAACCCATGATTTAAGAAAATCATGACTCCGAAATCAAGGAGAAAAAGATCCAGTAAAATCACAAGAAGATATCTAGCACACAAGGGAGATTCGTAAATCATGATCCTGAGATCACGAAAACACATATCAGGCACACAAGGAAACAAAGAGCAAAATAGAGCAAAATAAAGGATTACTCCAGAAGGCAAGGAAGACAATTATCCCATAATCTAAGCAATCAAAAGATCACGCAGAAGGCAAGGAAGATCAAGTAACCTATGATTTAAGCAAATCATGATTCTGAGATCAAGGAAGATGTCAAACACACAAGGAAAGGCAATTACGATATCATCCAGCCGAAGAGCAAAGCTGCAGACAAGAAGAACCAAAATGGAAAGAAGAATCATAGACATATCTAATACGGACATGATTGACTAAAGACAAGCAAGAAGAAATAAAATCAACAAGGAATGATTATCATGGACATATCTGATATGGACATGATTGATTGAAGAGAATCAATCGTTGATCAAAGGCCCCTTGGGTTTTCCTTTAGAAGAGCAACAACAAGCCTATAAAGAGCACCAGCCAAAGAGAAGGAAAACCATACAACTTCTCTTGAACAAGACCACTGTCTAACTTTTATCCTTCATAATACTTTGTATTCTCAAGTGTCTACAATTGTAACCAAAAGGAAAAAGAATCAGTCAGTACTAGTTATACAGGCAGAGGCTGTGACACTACGAGTGTTAAAAAAGACAATCGTGAATTTTCAAAGTCACTCCTTTGTAACCCTCTTTCGATCAAAGGCTCTAAAGGAAACTCTTGAAACCCAAGGGGACTGGAATAGGCACCACTTTGGTGATCCGAACCAGTATAAAAACTTTGTCCATCTGATTACTTTCAGTTCTTGCTTTATTTCATAAACTGTTTCTTTAAGCTAACTTGCAGGTGAGTTGACTAGTGCGTAGACACAATTGACTTGGTGGTAAGAAATTTTCAATTCCCCCCCCCCCCCTTCTTGACTTTCACAAGTATCCTCACTTGTTCACTAATTTAGGTAATTCTTTTTCCCTCCTATCTTTCCTTTGTTGTTGTTCGGGGATGAGTAATTTTTTAATTGGTATATAATGTAACAACCTATTTTGTCATTATTGTAAATAAAAGGCATAAGTACCCAACTAAAATAGTCCTTAGGACGAGAGTTGTTAAAATCTCAAGATAGGGTGAGCTTTGACAAAAATAGAGTGTTTTGTGCCTTAGAGACATTTGGGGTCTCGTGGTTCATATGATAGTAGTAGAGAGTCCACTTATGGATAGTCAACTGCCATAGGATCCCATAGGAAGTTTCAGGACAGAATTCAGGTTCTTAGAACTCCAGTTATGGGTGTTTCCACGTTGGGATAAATTTGTGATGTATACAAAATAATGTGTGTTGTGATATGAGGGGTTTATGGGGGAGAACACAATATTCTTAAATTTGACTTTCACCACGATAAAGGGGCATCTCATCGTGATGATCCATAGTGATTAGTGGATCCTCATCATGATGTCTCATCATGAAGAGAAACTGTCCATCGCGACAAAGAGACGGACATTATACCTGTGCATTTTTGGCTTTTCTAAGTTATTTTCCAATAACTCTTATTTCGTTTTAGAGCTCTATGAAGTTGTTCTTCCAAGAAAACTAGGGCATTCTTTATTGTTAGAGGTAAGTAATCCATATAATCTCTTCATTTATTGATTATTAATCATCATAAGACCTTTAGGTGGAGGATTAATGGTGGAGTTCTTGAATTTGAACCCCAGAAACATGAACTTGGAGAATAACCCTATGTATAGGTGTAATTTTACCTAGAATTGATCCTAGGATGTCTATTTTTGACTCCTAGCATGAATTTAATTGTTTTTAACATGATTTAGGCTAATGATGAACCTTGGGTTCCATAAAGGTGAAACCTTTAGGCATGAAAATGGATAAAAGGGATGAACTTGGTTAGAAACCCTTTGGGTATTGATTCTAAGAATGCTATGAGCCTAACTATTAATTAATTAACCCTAAGAGAATGCCAGAAACCTCGTTTAAGAGTAGAATTGATGGGTTGAATTTCCAAGGCCTGAAATGAAGAGTAAATGATTACTTACTCTTATATAATTGTTATTTATAGACCTTGAGCATTCAGAAGAGTTATGGAAAGGTAAGGCAGTTGTGAGTTAGCTTGGGGTCGTAATTCTTCACTCGAGGTAGGTTATGATTTTAATTGAAGTTGAGACTCAATTTATTACATGATATGTCGTAGAATTATGTAACTTATAATTAGTCTTTGGACATGATTGAACTATATGTGTTTTTTTTGCTATGATTTAATGAATAGGCTAGATGAACAGGAAGCAATAAGTGAGCTGAAATGGCTAAGTGTAAATGTATCTTTGGTACTGAGTATAATCATGAGAAAAAGGTATGACAGACTGGTTATGTTGATACTGATGTTGATAGAGTTGTTATAGATCGAATACCACGTTGGTATGGTACATGGACACCTAGGGTTCCCTGCAGGTAATGTCTAATAGGGAAAAAATAAATTTCTTTAGCATGTATGTACACTCTTTTGTTAGTATTGCATCATTTTATGTTATTTTATAGTGGGTTGATTTTATGAGCTAAATTAGACTAGAGAGACTAAACATATTAATGAGAGTTAGATGGACATGAGCTCGGTGTGATAAGTCTTGAAAGTAAACCCTTACATTTCATTATGCTATTCAGTGAATTCAATGAATTGATCTTGTTGTAGTTGAATTGAACCAAGTTGATTATATGTTGACTGATTTAAGTGATAAGTGTTAGGTTCCTTTTACTTATTAAGTGATTTTGGTATATTCATGTTTTAGTTTGACTAGGTCTATGGTACCTACTAGTGTATAGTATTTTATACTGATACTACCTTATGCTCTTTTTTTATTAAGTGCAGACCATGTTCCAGAGGCTGAGACGTGACCTCGGCTAGAGTAGAGGAGTTTATTTTAGATTCAAGAGTGAGCACTACTTCTCAGGCTACCATTGATCCTCTACGAGTTGTTGTCCTTCTATGGGACTCTTATTATTTACTTCTTTTAGTACCTTTTGGATATCTTAGAAGATATTTTGGTTTAGAGTTTTTGTATGATGACTTTCTGTTCTTGGGGGAAGGTAATTGTTTTCGCACTTTATTATTAATTTATATTAGAGTTGATTCTTTTATAACTTAAGTTAATGATCGGATTTATCTACCTCTTATAATATTTGCTATGTTTAAGGTTTGTGTTTGGGTTAGTTGGTTCTCGCATCAAAGGGTAAGAGCGGGTGTCACTCATAGCCCAGCTGGGTCGTGATACCTGATACGCCAAAATTACACCTCCTTTCATAAGGTAAGCGGTCGTTGTTCAAATATAGAACCCAACTAAGGTTGGGGTCAATCCCACAATGAATATGGTAGGACTATGGTTGATATGTGTTTACTTGCGCTATTAGCCATTTATTTCCCTACGAAGGGTTTTTTTTAATGTAACAAGTAATAATTGTAACTAGAATGTAAACAAGTAACAAGTGATAGTTTTAACAGTTGTAATCAATGCGAGAAGAGACTAGGGTAGTGTTCCCCATGAGATCATAACTTAGTAAGGCGTTTGTACTTAGTAAACTGGATTGGTGCTTAGCATGCAGAATCGGTAAGTTAGGTTCACCTAAATCCTTTGTCTGCCATATAGATGAATTTCACCATATGCCTTGATCCGGCAGTGGGTGTATGTTGTACTAACCCTTACACTGGATCCCAGATTAGCTATTCCCGGACAAGGTCAAGCTATTATATGAGGGTTGGTAGCCTCAAATCTCCATAGTTAAACAACACTTTTCCCATTCGTTACCTCCTTGGTCCGGCAAGTAAGGATAAGGCGAGTTCTAACGTTGGCCACTGTTAAAAAGCAATCAAAACGAAGGGAAGAACAATACATGCATAAACACCGCCCTAGAATACCCAAGTACTTTGCCTACTTTGTTAATCCTTCATGGTTTCCACAACCCTAGTTGTGGATTTAGCTACTCATGTTCATAAGTACACAATCAGAAGTTATTGGTGTATTCATGAACATATACTTACAATAAGAAGTAAAGAAATCTGTGAACCTGAATAGATGAAGATGGAAGTAAGAACAATGAACTATAAATGTGTATATTTCTCAAAACCAAGAATAAACCAAGATCACAACGTTTGAATGTGTTTCCTACAAAAAATTGAGCATACAACATAAAATAAAAGCTAGGAAAAGTATTTATAGACAATGGAAATCCTGTCCTAACAAAACTAGGAAAATGAACTAGGCAGGGAACATGGGTGGGAATGAAGACCCATCATTTGGAATGGCGGTTTGTAGTCTACTAAAGTCAACTGTGGTCCTAGCTCGTCAACATCTTATGTCATGAGAAAGGACTGGTGGAACCAAGAGTCGTACTTCTGATTCTGAATGATGGTTCGTCTCTTTGACTCGTGGTTTCTTGGTCCCCTTTTATGCCTTCTCTGATCAGTGACTATGAGTCCAACAGGCCGTGTTGTACTTTGGGAGTACGGTTCGTACTATGAGTCATGCTTCTTGCTCTTGCTTTTGCACCTCTGCAGTACTTCTGGTCTACGAGTAGACAGGATGGGTTGCAGTTTGAAACCACGACTCGTAGACTGATTCGTGCTTATTCTTCCAGACTTGCACAGTTTCTATACTTTGGTGTATCAATTAATAGGATGGGTCTGTGGTCTATAACCACAGACCGTCAAGTATTCCGTCATATTTGTAGCCTTCCCTTTTTAGCTCAATTTCTAGTATTTTGCTCTAGGATCCATTTTCCTACACACTTTAACAAAAAACATCAAATCTACCAATAAAATGCTAAAGAACTTGAGACAATCCTAATTAATAAGCGTCGAAAGTGATGTATTTCTACGTCACATCAACACCCTCAACTTAAGAATGTTGCTTGTTCTCAAGAGACAACAGAAAACCATCCTGAAATGATGCTTTAGTAAAAGAAAACTAGGAACTACGGCAGTCATATGCTTTAGCAATTCAGCTTATAACAAGTATCCCCCTCCTTTTCAATACAAAAAAGTGTACAAGTTCCATCTATCAAGATAACACAAGAGGATCCATGGATGACATTACGCTATCAACAGGCGACTTAGCATACACATACGAGACTCACCCTAACAATCAGTAGTAACAGTTGCTTTAGTGCCCTCACCATAAAGAAGTCCCAATCACACACTAATACAGTTAAAATCTCTGGGACTGAGCTAGAACACTCACACTCACAAAGATATCCAATCAATGCATGCACAATACCATAGGCTAGCCCTTATTTTCTATGCCTGGGCTTTTGGAAAGTTGGGTTAGTATCACTATAGGACATTATTCGGCTTGTAACATAGGCTCGGGGACGGGTATGGTAGATATGGGACATAGTGATGAAGCCCTTCTTGACACTACGCTATGTTTCTTCCACTTTTCCAGGCCAACTCTATTTTTTTCCTCCCTTTTTCTCCCTTTTTATTCAAGTGACGGATGCGGCTTTTGTTTCAGACTCAACTTATTTTTTCACATTTTTCTTTTGTTTTTTTCTTTTTCTTGCGTATTCGCCACACCCATTATTTCCCTTTTTATCACTACCCTTTTTCTTTTCATACCCCATCTTTCGTACATACCTTCATAGTAGCCACCCTCAACTTCGGTGATTTGCCTGAGTTGAGGTGCACAATGTCCAAGTAGGGACTAGGGCCAAACTAAAGGTTCATAGAAAATAGGGAATGTGATTAGGCTAAATAACAAAAAGGGTTAATTCAGGCTTAAAATCAGGGATCAAAGGGTATTCAAATCATTTGGTCGGTCATTTAATATAAAGTGGACTATTTCAAAAATGGCCTATGATCCTTTCCTAATAAAGTATCCTACAACCTAGGAAAGACTAAATGGGAAAGTTTTAGATTGGCGCACAAAGCAAGAACGGTACAAATTTAGCTTACACATACATGGCAAAGAGTACAACAGTCACATACTAACTATCATGTTCATACTCTAGCTTAAGACATTCATTGGATCAATTAATCTTAATCTCATGCACAGATCCATAATGGTCAGTCTATTAAAAACAGATAATTTCATGTCACGCAAAATTTCTGGAGGGGTCTCCATTTTTCATTCAAAACCAAGTTCAAAATCATACCATAGACTGCGCTAAGTTCTTTTTCTTCTTTTACTACACACAACCTATACTAAATATGCTAGTTCAATAGAAATTAAAAATACTTAGGGAAAGAACACATGCAAGAAAACCCCAAGGACTCGAGTACCTTGTGAGTACCCTCATGGGTTGCCTCCCATGCAGCACCTGATTTAACATCGCGACACGACGTGAGTGTTTTGGCTACTCAGACTTCTCCAAAAGACTCTGTAAAACCACCAAATGACCAAACTTACCACTACCCCTTCAAGAAAAATCGTGCATTGTCCCTAATGCAGTAAAAAAGTAAAATAAGGGATATAAGGCATACTTATGGCACCTAAGTGCGGTGTGGTCGAGCCCGCTAGATTAGTACCCATAGTCGGATCTCCACCAGAGACTGCCTTCGCAGTCCTCTCAACAACATCAGTAGTTGCCCGAGCAGCTTCATCACCACGAACTCCCACAATAGGGTCTAAAGAAGTTTCCTCTGTGGCGCCCACAACACTAATTCCCAAGCCACCCGTACCAATGGAGTCGATACAAATTTAATGGATGGCTAGGGATTCTTTTGCTACCTCAGATTCTTTCTTCTGCCTCTTCTTTTCAGCTTTCTCTTCCTTTTTCTACTGCAATTTAGGACTCAATGCGGCATTTTTGTCCCGAACCTTCTTATCTTTTTTCCTTCTCTTTCTTGTAGGTTCAGGGTCAGTTTCATCTATTCCGGTCGGGTCATAAGGTGGGGAATGTGCGAGCAAGTCAATTAAATCATCCTCTGCAGTCTGACCTGTGGTAACTGAATGTCTGGTACCTGTCTCTTTTGGATTGCATCAATATCCGCTCGGGCCTTTGAAAGCTCAGTCAGAATAGTCGTGAGGTCCGAAATAGTCAGATTCCAAATCTTGTCATTCACCCTGATTTCTATGTTGTCCAACCGTTCATTGAGATTGTCAATTGATTTCTAGATCAGAGCAACAACATCAGCTATTTGCCTGAGGATTAATGGTTTCACGGTGTTTTAGAACCTCTTAATATGTTCATCCATATGAAAGGCTGCTTTAGCGACCTTACTGAAAACCTCACTGGTGAAGAAATAGGATGGCCCTTGATCACTTGATGGAGTGGACTAAGCTAATGAGGATAGGCCCGGTGCAGCGGTAGAAGGGTCAGAAGTAGGTGCAGTAGTTTCGTCAAACACAACTAAGACATCAGGCAGAAAATCTCCACTAGGCTCGGGGAAAATGGTACTCTCGGATGCTGCTGAATGAGCCCTCGCCCTTGCCGTCATGTTTTCCATATCTCGAATAAGAGTTATGTCTTGGAAACTCGTCACTTGTACAAACTAGTATACTCTTATTATCTCGCGCACCTCAGCTGCCTGACATAGCTGAGTGACCAGGCAAGGGAATGGAATGGATGTGGATGGCAGCAATGCCCGTTCTTTAAGTTCCAACGCAATGATGCGGGCAATAACGATATCATATATGTACATGATAGCTACAACCAAGATGGCCCGATATGGAGTGAGTGTATTATTTTCCGTAGTTGGTACCAACCGATGTCTAACCACAGACTACCAAAACTTTCCAGCCATGCTCAATGATACTTTGGTGATCTTTACAATGTTTGTCGTTAACCACGATAGGTTTTCGTCAGTGATAACTGAGGCAATCCACCTGAAAGCTGTTTTCTTTTGCCTGAATTGTTCCGAATAGGCATCCAAATCTGGTTGGGCTGCTGGTGCTATAAATTTTGGGCCATAAATGAAATGCTGAATGTTACACTTTGAGATGTCGACCTGGACCCTCCTTACTTGCACTCTTTCAAAGGTTGGCTGCGATTTTGAACTCTTACCCCTTTCACACATACTTGTCAATATAGATGCATATGCCGCATAAAACTCACGGACTAGCACTGGGTTATATGGACCACTCGGCCAACTCATCCACTGGAATCCATATTAATCATACAACCCCTTGACGTCGGCCATTTAATTTAAAGAAACAGACCAAATCTCCACCTCTTCATGGATGCTACGCCTTGGGTGCCCTTTCTCATTCAAGGCCAAGCCTTCATGGTAAAACCGGGATGTACCCTTTATAGCCTATCGGACGTTGTCCCGCACTCTGGGGATTTTGCATCTAAAAGTAGGGGGAGCTACGGGGATGGCCTCATCCACTTGTGGCTCTATTGCAGTAGGGGACTCTTCGTCGGATTTGCTAGCATTTTCATCATTACTCTGGCTAGCACTTTATGAATTTGACTCTGAACCTTCATTTTTCTTGCTGCCTGAGGCTGTAGCATCTCTAGATTTAGACTCGCCTCAACCGCTCTCCTGAGGTGATGAACCACACTCACTCTCTCCTTCTTCAGACTGAGGAGGGGTGGTCTGTGATTGGACCTTTGCCTGCTGCCTAGTGGTCTGAGGTACTGCTTTTGGGTCAGAGTGTATAGTATAAACCTCCTTGGATCCACTGTCTTCTGACTTAGAGGCTTCATCTTGTAGTTGTCTTTTCTTTCTGATCATTACCTCTGAGTCTTTGGCTGCGACCTTCTTCTGAGTATTCTTTGGTGGCATGGTACCTGCGGGGTGGAATTCATTAGTACAGATAATCAATTACACAACAGAAGTATAATGATGCAGGCACAGACTATGGATTAGTCTACGACCCATAAACATAGAGTACGGGTCGTCAACCCATTCATGGTTCCAATAATTTTTTTCACTGTCAGGGATTACGGCTCAGTTGATGGACCATGATCTGAAACCACAGGTCCATCCTATGAGTCATCATTAAGATTCAGAACATGGTCATTTTTTTAAAAGTTTTTTCAGTGACCACGAGTCATTAAGACGGTCCGTATTTGTGAAATACGGCTCGTCCTATGAATCGTGGTTCATCTATCAGAGGCCATCAGGTGGGATTTAGGTTATACGAGTGATTTTACGGTCCATAACCTTAATTATGGTCTGTAGATTCACTCAGAATTTTTGAGTAACCAATTTTATGATCAAAAACTCCCTCTCTTAAAATTTTACAAAGTTTATTCAGTTTCACAACCTTAATTTCCAAATTTTCAAAATTGATACCTATCACACATCACATATCTTTCACATATTCATCTAGGGCTTCATAATTTTGAGTTTTAATCGAAAAAAGAGCCCTAGCCTCAATCTGTTCTAAGAAAAAGAACAAAAAGGGAGAAGAGAACTTACCCTTGATGATCATATTCTTTTTCTCGTTAGTGTGATTGATTTTAGCGTGCAATAGGTCAAAAATTATTTGTTGAACTTAATTGGGAGTTTGAGTTGGATAAGGAGTGAAATAGGGAGAATTTTTTATTCTTTCCTTTTCAAAAATGGCGGTTTGCCTTAATGAGTGGAAGGGAAGAAGAAGCAAAGTCGGGCTGCGTTTTAGTTTTAAAATTTGGGCCGACCCGTGACTCGACTGCTTACTATACCTGGGACCGATGAGTTGAAACTACGGTCCATCTTTCTGGAAGACGGTCCATCATCCAATTCGTGGTTATTTTTTGTGAACTTACCTGCTCCTAGGGACGATGATAGAATATGCGGTCCGTCATTTCGAAGAATGGATCATCTTGTTGAGTCATTGTCGATCCCATCAGAGACCTATCAATGGTACTCCGAGAACCACAAGTTTGTCGACGGTCCATTGTTATAAATCATGGACCATAAGAGCATTCGTGATTTCTGGGGATTTCTGCAGTGCTATTCTTTTCTTTTCATCTGAACAAAAAATAAATATTAGTCTTGGGTTGCCTCCCAAGCAGTGCCTGATTTAATGTCGCGGCACGACGCGAGTGTTTTTGCTACTCAGACTTCACCAAAACACTTCTACAAAGGGGAAAATAACAAAATAAAAGAAAAAATACATGGGTTGACTCCCATGCAGCGCCTGATTTAACGTCGTGGCACAATGCAGGTTGCTTGATTACTCAGACTTCAGCAAGCTCCTTGGGTGAGATAAATTCATCAAGGATCCAGGCTTCAATTGTTTTGAGCTAATCTGCTGTGCCAAAATAAGCTTTAATCTGTTGTCCATTAGCCTTGAACTTTTTCCTTCATGATTTTCAAGTTCAACGACCCTATGAGGAAACACTTGTACCACCTTGAATGGTCCAATCAACTTGGACTTTAACTTTCCAAGAAACAAGCAAAGTTTATAACTGAAAAGCAGGACCACGTCACCTGGCTGGAAGTTTCTCTTTTCTATCTTTTGGTCATGGTACAACTTCATCTTCTCTTTATACAAGGCTGAACTCTCATATGCATTCAGATGGAACTCATCCAACTCATTCAATTGCCCAAGTCGCTGCAATGATGTCTCAGACCAATCCAAGTTCAGCTTCTTCAACACCCACAGGACTTATGCTCTAACTGAACCGGAAGATGGCACGCCTTACCAAACACAAGCTGATATGGAGACATACCTATTGGGGTCTTGAATGCAGTCTGGTACTCCCATAAAGCATCATCTAACTTCCGCGACCAATCCTTTCTATTGGCATTGAATGTATTGGAAAGGATTTACTTTATTTCTCTGTTGGAAACCTCCACTTGCCCACTCGTCTGAGCATGATAAGGGGTTGCAACTTTGTGTTTTACTCCATATTTCACAAGCAAAGCACGAAATAGCCTGTTGCAAAAGTGGGAGCCTCCATCACTAATTATTTCCCTTGGCGTACCAAACCTGGAGAAGATATTCTTTTACAAGAACATTGTGACACATTTTCCTTTATTACTGGGAAGCGCAACCGCTTTCACCCACTTAGATACATAATCCACAGCAACCAATATGTACCGGTTTCCATTGGCCATCACAAAAGGACCCATGAAGTCTATACCCCAAACGTCAAACAGCTCAATCACAAGGATGGGATTAAGTGGAAGCTCATGCCTCCTTGATATACCTCCTTCCTATTGACATCTGCTTCAAGCCCTAGCAAACTCATGGGCATCTTTTTGAATAGTCATCCGGTAGTAACCGCATTGTAAAACCTTGTGCACAGTCTAGATACCACTGTGATGACCCCCAACAGGGGATGAATGGAAAGCCTCTAGTATCTCCATCATCTCAGCTTCAGGCACACATCTCTAGATCATAGTATCAGCACACACACAGAATAAGAATGGCTCTTCCCAGAAGTATTTCTTGACATCAGACATAAACTTTCTTCTTTGGTGGACAGACATATCATCAGGCACCAAATCACTTGCCAAATAGTTGGCAATGTTAACAAACCATGGAATCAAATCTTGAGAAGCGTCTAACACTTGTTCATCAGGAAACAAATCATCTATCTACTGCTCATAATTTAGCTTCAACGTTGCCTCTTCATCTAGTCTACACAAGTGGTCTCCTACCTGATTCTTTGTACCCTTTCGGTCCTTGACTTTAAAATCAAATTCTTGTAGCAGCAACACCTATATAATTAGCTTTGGCTTAGCATCATTCTTCGTCATGAGATAACGAAGAGTTGCATGGTCAGTATGCACTACCACCTTTGTGCAAATCAAGTAAGATCTAAACTTCTCAAATGCAAAGACCACAGCAAGCAACTCTTGTTCAGTGACAATATAATTCTTTTGAGTCAGGTTAAGTGCCTTGCTAGCATAGTATATAGGATGAAGGATCTTTTCACGCCTCTGGCCTAGGACTGCTCCTAGCTCCACTCCACTAGCATCGCACATAACCTCAAAAGGTTGAGACCAATCTGGAGAAATAATGATGGGAGCAGAGACCAACTTTTCTATAAGACATTTGAATGCCTTCAGACATGCATCATCAAACACAAACTTTACCTCTTTATCCAATAATTTTCACAATGGATTAGCAATTTTGGAGAAGTCCTTGATAAACCTCCTATAGAAACCAGCATGCCCCAAAAAGCTTCGAATCCCCTTCACTGAAACTAGTGGAGGCAATTTTTCAATCACCTCAATCTTTGCTTTGTCGACCTCAATACCCTTCTTGGAGATCTGATGGCCAAGCACTATACCTTCTTTCACCATGAAGTGACACTTTTCCCAGTTCAGCACCAGGTTACACTCTTCACATTGCTTTAACACAACTCAGATAATCCAAACAATCTTCAAAAGAGTCACCTACCACTGCAAAGTCATCCATAAATACCTCAATAGTGTCCTCCACCATGTCTGAGAAAATAGACATCATGCAACACTGAAATGTCATTGGCGCATTGCATAAATCGAAAGGCATCCTCTTGAAAGCGAACGTCCCATATGGACAGGTGAATGTGGTCTTCTCTTGGTCTTCAGGAGAAATTGAGATCTGATTGTATCCCAAATAACCGTCAAGAAAATAATACCATCCTCTACCAGCAAGATAGTCTAACATCTGATCCATGAACAACATCAAAAAATGATCTTTTTTCAATCCATGCATTCAGCTTCGTTTAATCTATGCATATGTTCCAGCCTGTGACTGGCCTCATCAAAATCAACTCATTCCTTGAATTTGGGACTACAGTAATCCCACCCTTGTTCGACACATACTGAACCGGGCTCACCCACTTGTTATCCGCAATTGGGTAAACCACACCTGCATCCAGCCACTTAATAATCTCCTTCTTGATGACCTCTTGCATAGGTTGATTTAACCTACGCTGGTGCTCAATACTCGAAATACAATCTGGCGCGAGCTGAATTTTATGTGTACAGATTCTAGGCGGAATACCAATAATGTTTGCGATGGTCCAGCCAAAATAGCCCTCTTAAACTTCTTCAAAACAGAAACCAGAGCCTCAACCTGCCCTTCAACTAAGTTTGTCACAATAATAATTGGCAAGGTCTCATTTTTCCTAGGAACACGTACTGAAGATGAGCTGGAAGAGCTTTGAGCTCCAACACTGGAGGCTCCTCAATAGATGGTCTGGCAGGCGGTGTCTGTCTATTTTTCAAATCGAAGTCAAATTTCTTTGGAGCATAGCTGTAAGATCCCATACCTGATAATTCTTCAACTATATTGTCATACTCTTCAATATCATCTCCTTTAAATTTCAGAATCACAGCCGTAAGTTCCTCAACACCGAGTCTCTCCTTAACAGGCACGATTACCTAATCCCCATCAACCATATCAATCACAAAAAACACTCGCATATCATTAGGGTGCTTCATAGACTGGCAGACATTGAAAGTAACTACCTCATCATTCAATATGAACTTTATCTGCCCAGTCTCTAAGTCAACCAACGCGCATTCGGTAGCAAGGAATGGTCATCCCAAGATAATAGGAACCTCACCAACTCGCAGTCAAGAATCACAAAGTCCACAGGGAAAATTAAAGTATCGACTTTCACAAGCACATCATAGAGAATCCCCACAGGCCTTTTCACGGTGCAATCTGCCATAAGAAGCCGCATTATAGTCAGTTTGGGGGTTTCCAAGCCAAACTGCTTAAACTCTGCTAGTGGCATCAGATTAATACTAGCACCCAGATCACACAATGCTTTAGCAAAGTAGAATTCTCCAATCGTACAAGGAATAGGGAAAGCTCCCGTATCTTCTTTTTTATTACACCAAAGAACGGGAGGCTATTGCACTACAATGGTGCAAATTATCAGCTGGTTCTAAGCTTACCATCCTCTTCCTAGTCACAAGATCCTTCATGAATTTAGCAATCCAGGCATCTGCTCCAATGCTTCAACTAAAGAAATATTGACTGAAAGTTGTTTCAGCATGGAGATGAACTTGTGAAATTTTTCGTCCTCAACCTTTTTCTTCAATCTCTGTGGGTAAGGTGTAGGAAGCAATGTCATGGGTTTCAAGACTGGTGCAACCTCTTTGTTCTTTTCTTTCGAACCAAAATACCTCCTCTCACTTGACCCTTCATTGTTATCCTTTTCCTCATACTTGACCATAATTTCTGCATTATCCTTCTCAGACTCGGTCGGCTTATCAATAACTATAGGCATAGGAGGGTCAATAGTTTGGTTTCTACTTCAGGTAGTCACAGCCATAACTTGTCGATCATTCTTCAAATTCTGAATGGTGTCACTTTGGAGAGTGCCCTTTTAATATGGATTCATTCTAGTATATATCTGGTGTATCTAGGTCTCAAGCTGCTTTATGGAATCAAAATGGAAATCCACTCTTTGACTAATACCTAAAAGGTAAGCTCATATCTCTTTCATGCTTGCATCCATAGAATCAACCTTTTGAAATACTTTGTTGAGTAGCTCTCTCATGGTTGGTTGTTCAAGTCAATCTTCAAGATTTACAGGAGGGACATATAGACCACCTCTATCATTCTTGTAGCCATCCTTTTTATGCCAATCACCATCCCTATCTCTAGCTCTGCTTCTATCTCTGTAACCAGGCCGATTGTAGTTATCATCTCTATCTCTATTTTGACCTTGATTTCCTTGACCAAAGTCCTAGAAACCCACCCCTTGATCATTCAGATAACTAACCTCCTTATCAGATGAGTAATCGTGTAGCCTTGGTGCTTTCCCATGTGAACCGATGGCTTTCACCTTTTCTACTCCCTCATCAAGCATTTTCTTTGAAATCAACCCAATGCTTGTCTTTATATCAGCAACTTCCTATTTGATGTCTTGCAACTCATGAAATCCATTTGACTTTCCAACCGCATATGTACATGCTGGGGTCTCAGACTCTCTATAATGCCATGCTCTGTTAGTCTTGGTGACCCTGTCAAGCATCTCAGAAGCTTCAAAATACGAATTCTCCATGAATTCTCCTCCAGTTACAATATCAGCAACAACTTTTGTGTTGGCATTCAATGCTTTGTAGAAGATCTCCATGAGATGCCTTAAAGGGATTCCATGTCTCGGAACTTGTTTCAACTTCTTATTAAACCTCAACTATATCTCATACAATGTCTCCGCAGGTATTTGCTTAAAATTATATATTTCTTGTTTCAACTGCAACATCCGAGATGGAGGAAAGAACCACTGTAGAAACTGAGTCTTTAACTCATGCCATGTGTATATGGAATTATCAAGCAATTCTAAGAGCCACACAGTTGCCTCATCAGTCAATGAGAAAGTAAATAGTCTCAGTCTGATGGCATATTGCCCCACTCCTGGTAGATTATAAACTTTGCAAATTTGAGTGAATTTCTTTTTAGGCAGATTTGCATCCTCTATAGGCTCTCCAGCATATAGTCCCCTCAGGTTCAGCAACTGGATCATGGTGTTGGTGATGTCAAACTTCTTTCCATCAGTCATTGGTGGCAACACTATTGGTCCAGTAATGCTCAGTTCCTCCACATCCTCCTCATCATCATCATAGTATCGAGGGGAAAGACTAGGCTTTTATGGTTGTCGTCCCCAATTCTGTGGCAAATTTCATCTAGCTACTGCCTCATCTCTCACAGCTTTTCTTGCTTGCTCTGCTGCTGCATTTTGGGCTACTAGGTCAGCTGCAATTCGAGCATCTTTATCATCTAGAGCGTCTTGTCCTTCCTTTTTTCTCTGTTCAGCTTCGGCCAATAATCGAGCTGTTATCTGATCTGGTGTCTCATGCTCTCCCTCTTTAGCCATGTTTCTCAAGGTCCTAGAGAGCTCAGGATCATATAGGATCAAGGGATTTCCTTAACTCCTTGTGCTGGGAACGCACAAGTGTGCACCCTGCATAACAAAACAAAAGCAACAGAAAAAGTAAAATCAGGAAATAAGGACTAATAGTGAAATAAACACAATCTCTCATAATCCTAAACTGTATTCCCCGGCAATGGCGCCAAAATCTGATACGCCCAAATTACACCTCCTTTTAGAAGTGTAAGCAGACGCTTTTAAAATATAAAACCCAACTAAGGTTGGGGTCGATCCCACAGGGAATATGGTAGGACTATGGTTGATATGTGTTTACTTGCACTGTTAGCCATTTATTTCCCTACGAAGGGGAGTTTTAATGTAACAAGTAATAATTGTAACTAGAATGTAAACAAGTAACAAGTGACAGTTTTAACAGTTGTAATTAATGCGATAAGAGACTAGGGTAGTATTCCCCATGAGATCATAACTTAATAAGACGTTTTTACTTAGTAAACTGGATTGGTGGTTAGCTTGCAGAATTGGTAAGTTAGGTTCACCTAAATCCATAGTCTAGGAGATAGATGAATTTCACCACACGCATTGGTCCGACCGTGGGGGTATGTTGTACTAACCCTTACCCTGGATCCCAGATTAATTATTCCCAGACAAGGTAAAGCTATTAGATGAGGGTTGGTAGCCTCAAATCTCTATAGTTAAACAACCCTTTTCCCATTCGTTACCTCCTTGGTCTGGCAAGTAAGGATTAGGCGAGTTCTAAGATTGGCCACCGTTAAAAAGCAATCAAAACAAAGGGAAGAACAATACATGCATAAACACCACCCTAGAATACCCAAGTACTTTGCCTACTTCGTTAATCCTTCATGGTTCTCACAACCCTAGTTGTGAATTTAGCTACTCATGTTCAAAAACACAATCAATCAAAAGTTATTGGTGCATTCATGATCATATACTTACAATAAGAAGTAAAGAAATCCATTAACTTGAATAGATTAAGATGGAAGTAAGAACAATGAACTATGAATGTGTATAATTCTCAAAACCAAGATCACAATATTTGGAATGTGTTTCCTATAAAAAATTAAGCATAAAACGTAAAATAAAACCTAGGAAAAGTGTTTATAGACAATGGAAATCCTGTCCTAATAAAACTAGGAAACTGAACTCGGTAGGGAACACGGGTGGGAATGATGACTCATCATTTGGAATGACGGTTCATAGTCTGCTAAGGTCAACCATGGTCCTGGCTCGTTAACACCTTCTTTCATGATAAAGTACAGGTGGAACCACGAGTTATACTTCTGAATGAAGGTTCGTCTCTTTGACTCGTGGTTTCTTGGTCCCTTCTTGCGCCTTCTCTAATCATTGATTATGAGTCCAACAGGTCGGGTCGTACTTTGGGAGTATAGTTCGTACTATGAGTCGTGCTTCCTTCTCTTGGTTTTGCACCTCTGCAGTACCTCTGATCTACGAGTAGACAGGACGGGTCATAGTTGAAACCATAGCTCGTAGACTGACTCTTGTTTATTCTTCCAGACTTGCACAGTTTCTGTACTTTGGTGTACGAGTTAACAGGATGGGTCCGTGGTCCAGAACCATGGACCGTCAAGTAATTTGTCATCTTTGAAGCCTTTTCTTTTTAGCTCAATTTCCAGTATTTTTCTCTAGGATCCATTTTCTTGCACACTTAACAAAAAACATCAAATCTACCAATAAAATCCTAAAGAACTTGCGACAATCCTAAGTAATAAGCGTCAAAAGTGACGTATTTCTACATCACATCAATGCTCTCTAGGCTTTATATAACCAATAGAACACCAGTCTTCATCAATTGGATCATCAACATAATACACCATTCTAGCATCAGTTGCAAGTATAAATGATTCATCTATTTCTTTTTCATCGGTGAATATCAAATAGAAAAAGTTTACGCTTGTTATCCCAAATTGATCATCTTGATTTTCATGTTGTGTAGTGTATACCCATATACATTTGAATAACACAACCTTTAACCAATTACCGTAATAATTTAACTACAATATCAACTATTTTACCATAGTACATATCATTACTTTACTGTTTAATAGATTCTCTACCACTTGAAAATCTCTTGGTAACAACGGACATAACAACACACCACTGTTTTGTGTTCTCAATCATTTCTTCTTCCTCATAGTGCAATACTTAAATCCATGACTTTTATATTCCTTGAATCATCTCACTATATTATTTAGCCCATTTACAAGTCATTTAATTTCTGTCATAATGTCTGCACCATCCTGTCTTGCAACCTATTTATTTCATAATATATTCGGATAACTACATATACTTTTTGATCTGTTGAGTTTAAAAGAGAATGTAATATTTGCAATCTTACATATTCCTTACACCACTCGTGAAAATATTTGTGCATAGATAATTCCACAACTTTTGAGGATTTTCTTTTGCCACGATATACCTTAGTGACCTTTTTCTAAACTTCCTAAATATAGTTGTAACTCATAAAGTAATGAATAAAAATACATTAGAATAACAAAATGAACAATATGAAAGACCATTTAACCTACTCTCAAAATGCATCAACTATTTCACAATTTGTTAGCACATATGATATGTTGTATGATTTCAAAGGGAGGTAGGGATAGAGCCTTAATAGCCCTAACAGGCTTGCCTGATGCAAGAAAAAGCCTAACAAGATAGTAGATTCACTACTAGCATTGATCTCATTGTCATCATTGTTACCCCTTAGTCAATTAAACCTTGTTTCAATATCACCATACTTCAAATATGTAGAACAAAAAGTGAGACGTTCCTACTAAATGTACCCTTCAACTATACAACCTACTACTGCAAAATTGTTATGAACATAAGATTTAATTGACTAGTTTCCTAATACTATTTTAAATAAAACATAAAATTAGAATATATATATATATATATATATATATATATATATAAAAATAAACTGACTCATCAAAGAATATACCTTTCAACAAGGTACATATAATGACCTAGTATAAGACAATAAATAATTATTTTCTCTTTAAGATGAATGACCAGATGAACCATAATAATGAAAAAGGATAGAGGCAATATCACTTTAATATTAGAACAATTCAATCAAATTTTTTTCTAGAGATCCTCTACATACTTTAAATCTAAAACCTTGCTTGATACTTCCCTAAAGTAGTTACATAACTTAATCAACACTGAAGTAACTTATTTAGAAAGAGATCTATTTAAAGAAAATGACAACAGATGCTTCATAAAAATGTTGGAATCGTGACTCTTTAAATTATAGATCTTTTGTTCGTAAGATCAACGCATCTAAAAATGTTTGATGTATAATTATCTAGAAACACCACATTTTAAAGAAAATATTTAAAGAGATATTTCTTCTATTTTTTTATATTAATGTATGAGGAAGGAAACTTAGAAGAATTAGGATATGGTAAAAGCTTTTCTCTTATTCCCATCGCTTGAAAGTTCTTATCAGCTTGAAAAATAACTTCTTTATTTTATTTTTGTCACCAAGTATGGTATCACAAATATTCTTCTCTACATGCATCAAGTCAATGAAATGATGAATAAGATGTTCTTTCAGTATGGCATTTTCCAAAAGATACTCTATTTCTTCCATTATTCTGGGACAACCTTATGTGTAGCATCATAATAAGGCCTCTTCCAACTCTCCTCAATTTGGCTTAACATGGTTGAACCTGAAGATGGGGCACACGTCTATGCTTCCCAAATTAAAATATTATTTATTATATCTATACTTATCACCATGTGGTGAATACTGAAGATGTCAATAAATCAATTTTTTCTACCAAACTTTAATCTTATATATTTTGAATCAAAATTTCATGATGGACAACCAAGCAATGTATGTGTATTCCACACAGAAAAGTTGTCAAGTCTTGAAAAATCACTTATGGTCTACATCAATACAGCACGTAGTTGAAACGTTTTCTTAGTTGAAGATTCATAATCATGTACACTACTCCACAACAATTTTAACTCAGAAACTAAGGGTTCCAGGTAAACATAAAAAAATTTAGCACCACGAATTACCATCGGCATGACAAGTGAAGTTTGATTCATAAAACACCATGGAGAATAGTTATAAATATACAACATCACATGCCAAATGCTAATAATGGAACTTAGATTTCCAAATGGATTAAATTTATTCTTAGCTAAATTAAGTTGCACATTACGAATCTTTGAAGTAAATTCTGGATAAAATGAATCAAAATATTTCCATATTTTACCATCTCCAGGATATCAGTAATAACATATCTAGGTTAGCTTTTATGGCAAGCCACTTTGAAAGTTTTATAATTTTAGAGAAAGTGTATAGCCTCCTCAGTCTAGGTATAAAGGGGAAGTACTGCAATACTTTCATAGGATTTGATTTATTTTTTCAGTTGGTCATCAATCACAATACTTTCTCCAACAGCATTTTCATTTGATATATATCTGGATGTATTGATATAATGACCCTACCATTTATTCCCGTATTTACACTTTTTTTGTACTGTTAAAACTTGCCTATAGCGGCCACAAGTCATTTATGGCTTGTTGGGACCGATGGTTCAGTTCCCTAACCATTCATTTGGTC
The DNA here is from genome assembly GCA_003996215.1 of Jaltomata sinuosa. Lineage (NCBI taxonomy): Eukaryota > Viridiplantae > Streptophyta > Magnoliopsida > Solanales > Solanaceae > Jaltomata > Jaltomata sinuosa. Next base: position 41,672 of record QJPP01005675.1, read on the forward strand.
GTTATGGTTGTTTATCTGTTTTAGAGCATTAACTTAAAAATTCATTGACTTTAGTCAACATTCTTAGCTAACATGCTCGGAATAGAACTCTAACAGCTCTGTTAGCTCTGGAGCATGGAGCTTTGGTCTAGATGGACCTTTAGTCAGGGCCTGAGAACTTCCGGTATGGGTTTTGGGATTGTTTTTTATTTTCAGGCCATTTGGAGTTGAAAGTGTAACTTTGGTCAGCTTTCGATGATCGGAGCATCAGATTAAAAATTTGATGAGTCTATCAGCTCTAAAATGATGTGTTTGGGTTAGGTTGGTGGTTATTTCAGGTCCCGAGTGAGCCGGGCTTATTGTAGCTTGTTGGTTAGTTTTAGTTAGTGTTGACTTGGGTGAATATTTCTCTGGAATGACCTCGTATGGATGTTTAGTCGATTTTGTTGGGTCTGGAATGTCATTTCCACTCTATTAGAATTATTGTTTTTTGAGTATCGGGTTTTGATTATGCCTGGAACATCCCATGGAAATTTCTAGTATAGCTAGTTTTGCTGTGGCAAGCAGCCATCAGCGCAATCACGATAAGGCCAGTGCCAATGGCGCTGTCATGCCCCAAGACTAGGCCCTGGACGTGACGGGCAACCGACACCAATGAAGTCCTGAGAAGACCCCTTAGCATTTATTAAAAGCACACTCAATAAATAAAGAATTTGTGGAAAAAGACTTATTTGAGAATCTCATTTAAAACATATATAAAAATTAACCAAGGGTTGGGAATAAAATGTTTAAACAATATCTACATAGGTCTATGAAGCCTCTAACATAAGAATGGGATATCTATGACGGGACATGACCCCGACAATACCATAAAACTGAAACTAGAGTCAAATAAGAGTTTAGATCGCCTTCTGAAAGATGGAGGGCTCACCAAAAGTTGTACATGTCTGATAGAACCTAGTGTTGTATAGTACCACGAGAAGGTGCCTCTAAACCTACATGGAATGTAGTGGTACACAGAACAGAAAAAAAGATATAATATACTTTATCTGAAAAGTTGGCATTTATATACTTCCAATACAATAAACAATAAATATACGTAGAAATTCCATTATGAGAAAATAATAAACTTTCTATATGTTACTTTTGAACTAGATGGTATCACCAACTTAAATACCACGGGCTATATGGGTGCAACCAATGCTCGACCGGCTAAGCCCCAACCTAGGTTTACCGCATGAGTCAAGATTTCAATACAATCATCCTCGTAGAGGAAAAGATAAGGTCATCCCAAGTTAGGATCAAACCATCCCTATGTCGGCAAAACCCAGGTTTCGGGTGCTAAGATGTTTAGCCTCAAACCTTCTCGGTTAACCATCTAATTCTCTTACAGCCCAAATTATTACAATTTTCAATATCTTTAAAAACATCCTTCAATAATACAATTCTATTAGGGGCATAATCCGTTATTGGTATCGTCATACCAAGGCTTGTAAGTCATTTATTTCATCAATATAAAACCCATAGGGTCTATCAACAATTCAATATGCCCAATTTATAAAATTCGTATAGTAAAACAATAATTTATGTCTCAATCCATTCCATTCATAAAATCCCTTTGAATAGAGATATCTTTCAAAATCCATAAATCACTTTGAAGACTTTTGGATATTAAGAAGAACAAGTGAAAACCTTTCAATCCCCTTTTTGAGTACCATTCATCACATAATCCCGTTAGTATTTTCAAGTAAAAGTTAGGGAATAACATTTTCATGAGCTTTTCTCAAAGTTAGTAAAACCATACGTGTAACCCTAAGTTCATAATCAAAATAGTATAAATGTTTACCAAAGGGTTTTAAAACCATAACGTTTATAAGATACTTTGAAAAGGGATCGTTCTTTGTACCTTGGAGAAGAAGATTGTGGAGAGAAACTCTTGGGATAGAAGCCCTGGCCTTTGATATCTCTGAGACTTGGAAGATTGGTGTTGTAAGGGAGAGGAGCATTTGAAACCATCCTGGAAAGAAGTTCCCATAGAAAAAATTACCCTAGGAGTCCTATTTATAGGCAATCCCAATAAAAAACCTGATTGGTATAGTAAAGGAAAGACGCGTCAAAAAAATGGATGCCAAAATAGTCTGTATTGGCCACAAATGGACCATTTTTGTACGCATTTAACCTTACAAGATTTGATGAGCCTCTGCCTCCAGAAATGGTCGGAAGAACGAACAGTTGTCTCAGAAAATAGTCCATTTTTTCTTCCATTTTAACTTCCAAATTTCGATGGACTTCTGGTCAGACAGATGTCTTCTTGGTAAATTGGTCATAATGTTTTACTCCTGACTCGGATTAATGTGTGGTTGGTGGCGTTGGAAAGAATACTCAAGGACATTTAATTTAGTTAGTTATGGTCCACCTAACTCTTTATATTCTAGGATAAATGGTTGTTTGAAGATGACCCAAGTTAGAAAGTTATACGAAAACTTAGTCGGTAGAGAAGCTTTCAACTTAACTTGTGCTAGAGGTTCCTTAAGACCTTAATTCACATCCAACACTCTTCCCACACATAGTGCTTAACCATAACACCTAGTTACAATGAAATCTACCGAGTTTAGGTCTAATTAATTAGAATTCTAGCTCAAAAGTTTAGGGTGTTATAATATCTCCCCCTTGGGATCATTCGTCCTCGAATGATGGATAGGGACTTATTGAAGCCATACAAGTAAGGAAGTAAAGGCTATAACTTCACATCAAAAATTCTCTTTTTAAAAAAGGTAGAAAGACATCAAGAGGAGCTCTATGAGACTTGGCATAGGCAAGATCTAGGACATAAATTTTATGGAACATGATCATACTAATGTACGACATGAAATTTTGAAAATCATAAGCATGAATTAAGATTGATACATGGAATGAAATAAGGTTTTGGACGTATGAATAGAAGTATCCTCACCTTAAATGATATGGATAATAACTCTTAGATTTAGCAACACCTACTACTTTCCATCTAGGCCACTACTTAGCTTCCTCTGCTGACACTTGCCCCCACATAAGATAAACATTACCGAAGGAATAGATTGAGAGCATGCATTGCATGACATGCGAATAGAGGCCTGAGTCTTGACCACAAACATGGAGTATGAATTGAACATATTTAATAAGAGCATGAGCATTAGGGATAGATGGATGTTGTTCAATATTGACTTAAACCTCAACGTGACCTTGTCACTCAAGATGAGATCTGGGAAATCTGGTGCAATGAGCATGGGTACTTCATATATGCTGAGCACACAAGGCATGAACTAAGGGTGTTCTAAGCATAGAAATTCCATAACCATCTATAACCATCAAAGGTAGACGTACACATGGCTTAGAGAAAGGAAATCAAAAGCACAAATTTTTCAAGAAGTCTAATTTGAGTATGTACATGATGTAGCATGATTTCAATAGCCATTTTGTATATATCATGAAGCTTTAGTTTATAGGACTGAGTATAACGTGATATAGGGGTTCATGGATCATGAGCATCGTAACATAGACCTTGGATCCCTAGAACCTTAGAGAAAGATTTATACCGCTGAGAGATGTTATCTCTTCCATTTGAAATGACAGAGCATTGATAAGAGACTACATAGAAAATTCAACCCTCAGACATAGGCATGGTTCAAGGACATAAGACATGGGTAGAGTGTCCTCTTAAGCTGATGTATAAGGAATTTACTAGAATAAGAATGGGTCATCTTGGCACGCATCATAACCTTCTTCTGAAACTAATTACCTACTAGAAAATCAAGGCTTTCCTTGGTTCATCACTTCATCATGTCCCCCTTAGCACAAAGGTCACTATCCTAGGCTTGCGGACCTATTTTGTAAAAAGATCTATAAGTACAATACTTAGCACTCACTATACACATGAATGCTAATCTCACCCAGATATTAGATTTAGAAATATACCAATTCCTTTCTAGGTCATTCGTTTCAAAGATAATACTCTTAACTTACTCTAACCTTTATAGTCAAAATATCAAAGCTTAGTTCTTTTAGGCATGCACAACCATGCTCTCTAATACTAAAAATATCTACTCTTCACTCCTCAGTCTATTAGCATTTATATAATCTCATATCCACCTAATTAAATGAATTTTAAAAAGATAAGCCAAGATGCTCAACAACGTCCTTTTTGATCCATAATTCCCTCAATTCCATTCCAATAGACACCAAATAATAACTACCTAGCCTATTCCATATAAATAAACTCAAGAACTCTAACCAGGAACACCTAGCACTTAACAACCTACAACCTTATCTAACAACATATTACCTCGGGTACAACTTATTTGTATAAACTTAAGGCTCTTATTCATCTAATGAATTAGCCACAATTCACTGCTTCAACACTAGTTCTCATGTATATATCATGCTTACACCTTCAAACCTTCCCTAAATAATCAACATTATCCCTCTCACGCACCATGTCAAGCCTACTAGATGAGTCTCATAAAGGTAACATTATCATCCCCAACTATCATTTCTTTCTATCTCAGTAACCACCCCTGACTCAAGCTTAGTGTCTAGAACTAGGTAAAGTCAACATCGTAAATTAGCATGATATTTAGGCTTAAAGCTACCAAATAAAAAAATCAAGAAACACTAATCCACCAAAACTTTGACAGGGTGGTCGATCTTAATTCCTTCTTCAACATAATTATGGTTTACAAGCATGACCTCATTCACAACCCTACTACTGCACCTTAACATTCATAACACATCTTCTCACATACTATATTGGTTTACAACTACTAGAGAAAATTCAAGAAACTCTGGGTCTACTAAAATCACATGATAAGAATAGTCAATTTTAATCTTACGATATAATCCATTACAGCCCATTAGCACGCTATTCCTTATCATATCACGTCTACTTACCCATGAATACACTTAAGCTACCTTCATAGTTCTGTAAACATCATTAAGTTTCCATCTCCAATTTCCCCAAATAGAAGTCTAAATTTATAACTTCAAAATCACACTATCCTTACGCTCACAACTTATAATTGGTCAATACTACTATAATAACCATCCATCATAAGCTCATTCCCTATTTAAAATAATATAAAGGAATATCTTAACTAACCACTCCACCTCTACCTATTTCCATACAATTTACTAATCCTTCTACACTAAAACCCAACCATATGGGCGTACCATCTCTACCACTCACTTAGTGGGTACAAAACTCTAGCAGCCTTCTTCGATCATTTATTACCTGCACTCTCCGGCTTCTAAACTCATGACTCCATATATCTCTGGTTTTGGAATCATCTCACCACTCATATCTCATGACACCATAATTTATACTTTCTCTTGGGTGGAATACTATCTCAACACTCACATACACACCATTCCCCCTTAAGCATGACAGCTACAATAAAGTTTTTGAAAGGGTCTGAAAGCATGTCTCACCTCGGCTCAAACACATGATTCATGAAGATAGGGGGTTTACACTTAGAATCAATAGATTTTAATGCACTAATGGACTCCTCTCAAGTCCTTGTGCAGTTTCATACCCTTTTGGATGACTACACTAGATAGGATTATAATTGTAAGGAGTCTGAGATTTGTACTTTTATCACCTCGAAGGTAAGACATAGTCAGCAGAGTTAGAGCGGATTAGAAATCTGGATAAGTTTCTTATGGACAATACTTTTGCACAATCTGGAGTATGAAAGAATGGGAAACATTTCCTAAATGCCTTGTAGCCTCCTTATTGTAAGTGTGGTGCACAACACACTCATAAGCAAGGCTCTACTCGACATGGCTTTATAGACAACCTAGGACCATGAACCGTGCTCTGATACCAAGTTTTTCATGCACTGAGACTAGGCCCTAGACATGACAGCCAACGCAAACCAATGAAGGCCTGAGAAGACCCCTTAGAATTCATTAAAAGCACATTCAATAAATAAAAAAATTGCAGAAAAAGGACCTATTTGAGAACATCATTTAAAACATATATAAAAATTAACCAAGTGTTGGGAATAAAATATTTAAACAACGTCTACATAGGTCTACGAAGACTTTAACATAAGAATGAGATATCAATGCTGGGACATGACCCCGACAATACCACAAAACTGAAACCAGAGCCAAATAAGAATTTAGATCGCCTTCTGAAAGGTGGAGGGCTCACCAAAAGTTGTACTTGTCTGATCGAACCTAGTGCTATATTGTACCATGAGAAGGTGCCTCTGAACCTATATCATACAATGATTTAGCCGCCCGATGATGGTCAGTACATGGAATGTAGAGGTACCCAAAATAGAAAATAGATACAATATACTTTATCTGAAAAGTTGGAATTTAAATACTTCCAATACAATAAACAATAAATATCCATAAAAAATTCCATTATGAGAAAAAAATAAACTTTCTATCTGTTATTTTTTAACTAGAAGGTATCACCGACTTCTACTCAACACCACAGGTTATGTGGGTCCAATCAACGCTCGATCGGCTAAGCCCCAACCTATGTTTGCGGCATGAGTCAAGATTTCAATATAATATGGCCAGTACAATCATCCTCGTATAGGAAAGATAAGGTCGTCCCAGGTTCGGATCAAACCATCTCTATGTTGGCAAAACACAGGTTTCGAGTGCTGAGATGTTTAGCCTCACACCTTCTTGGTTAACCATCTAATTCTCTTAGAGCCCAAATTATTATCATTTTAAATATCTTTAAAAATATCCTTCAATAATACAATTCCGTTAGGGGAATAATCTATTATTGGTATAGTCATACCAAGACTTGCAAGTCATTCATTTCATCAATATAGAACCCATAGGGTCTGTCAACAATTCAATATTCCCAATTCATAAAATTTGTATAGTAAAACAATAATTTCTATCTCAATCCATTCCATTTATAAAATCCGTTAGAATAGCAATATCTTTTGAAATCTGTAAATCACTTTGAAGACTTTTAGATATTAAGAAGAACAAGTAAAAACCTTTTAATCCCCTTTTTGAGTACCATTCATCACAAAATCCCTTAGTATTTTCAAGTAAAAGTTAGGTAATAACGTTTTCATGAGCTTTCCTCAAAGTTAGTAAAACCATATTTGTAACCCTAAGTTCATAATCAAAATAGTATAAATGTTTACCAAAGGGTTTGAAAACCATAACGTTTATAAGATACTTTGAAAAGGGATCATTATGTGTACCTTGGAGAAGAAGATTATGGAGAGGAACTCTTAGGATAGAAACCCTAGCTTTTGATATCTCTAAGACTTTCAAGATAGGTGTTTTAAGAGAGAGAAGCATTTGAAACCATCCTGGAAAGAAGTTCCCATAAAAAAAATTACCCTAGGAGTCCTATTTATAGTCAATCCCAATAAAAATCCGTATTGGTCTAGGAAAGGAAAGACGCGTCAAAGAAATGGACGCCAAAATAGTTTGTTTTGTCCACAAATGGACCATTTTTATACGTGTTTTAACTTACGAGATTTGATGAGCCTCTACCTCCAGAAATGTTCAAAAGAATGGATAGTTGTCTCAGAAAGTAGTCCATTTTTTCTTTCATTTTAACTTCCAAATTTCGATGGACTTCTGGTCAGACAAATGTCTTCTTGGTAAATTGGTCATAATGTTTTACTCCTGACTCGGATTAATGTGTGGTTGGTGGCGTTGGAAAGAAGACTCAAAGACATTTAATTTAGTTAGTTATAGTCCACCTAAATCTTTATATTCTAGGATAAATGGTTGTTTGAAGATCACCCAAGTTAGAAAGTTATATGAAAACTTAGTCGGTAGAGAAGCTTTCAACTTAACTTGTGCTAGAGGTTCCTTAAGACCTTAATTCACATCCAACACTCTTCCCACACATAGTGCTTAACCATAACACCTAGTTACAATGAAATATACCGAGTTTAGGTCTAATTAATTAGAATTCTAGCTCAAAAGTTTAGGGTATTTCAGGCGCCTATGCCAGCGCCTGCCTGCCAGCGGCGATAGCGTCAGCCGAGCGTGATCGTGCATGCATGAATCAATGCAGGCTAGCATGATAGAGTTCTTCTGGAACAATGGCACCTTGGCGCCCGGCCTCCTTCTGTGTGATGGAACTTGTTTAGCTTCAATGGTGCTGACCAGCGACCAGTAGTTATATATTCCTTCTCCTTTGATTTTCCAGCTTTTGTTCCTTTATTCTCCCAACTCCAAACTTGAAATTCTCTCTATCAAAGTGCTCCCACCAGTTCATAGTCTTGGGGAATTCGTTAATTGTTGAGAAATCTTATTTCTTTGTCATTGGGTAAGGTTTTAATCCCCAAACTTGGCATCTTCTCCATTGTTGTTGATTCTTAAAGTTGGAAATTTCTTGTAGAAATTTGCCTCTTCAGAGTTTTCACTTCATCAGCTTGTTGCTCTCATTGTGGTAAGAAACTTTTGATTAAATTCTTGTTTTTACTTCTTAAAATTCCATCTTTAACTCCCACTTGAGCGGGTTGTTTTGTGCCTTTCCCTTGGCCAAAATTGCTTAATATTGGATACTGCCTTCTTGGTATTATTGTGGTCGTCGTGCTTCTTTTCATTTTTTATTTCAGCTTGTAGGCCCTGCGGGCCCGCTTTCAACCTACATTTTTGACCCAACTATAGTTATAGTAATATGAGTATCGTTAGTCTCGTTTTAATGTTTAGTTTATGCTCTTGATAGTTTGACTTCCGTTCGGAGCTTCTCGGAGCAGTTCAGGCTTAAACATCATTCTTCCAGTAGCTTGTCGTTGGATGAAAGGTAGGTTACAATTTAACTCCTCTAAACTTTGTATGTATAGATATAATTGTATTATTTAGCATATTGGGATTGGGTTTATTAGCTTGGTACGACAGACCTTGTCCGCTTCTTCATGTCCGACTCATTTTCTTCCTCCGATAGTTGAAGTATTTGTTATAGATGATATTATCACCCTTGTGGTCCTGTGTGGCCTTGTATTGACTCTGGAACATAGATGATGGGTTATATGGGAATGTATGTGAGTCTCGAACATTGTTATTATAATTATAGAGCTGGCTATATTTGTTGTAGAATGATTGGAGCCTGTGTAGGGCCGATAGGTTAATTATTAGTCGTTGGGCTACTAATTGTGATTGGGAATGCTATTATCATGCATATAAATAAATTTCTTCATAATTTTACCATGATTTTGGCTTCGGGCCTACCTTTTAGGTTTTTTTAAATCTTGCATGGCCTCAGGGGATCATTTTCGGTAAAAATGGTTATGAAATGGTTTGGTACTATTTAAATGGATCTTCTTGGGATAAGAAAAGTTAAAAAAAAGAGAAATTTATCATAGTTTTCCTACTTATACTAGACCCAGTTGAGCCGAGGTGCTAGACTTGTTTTGTTAATGATGAGAAAGAGATTAGACTCGATAAAGATGAGCACCAAATTTGATTTACTACTGTTTTAGACCCGGATATGCCTGGGCACCCTTGAAGGGGGTTTTTGAGACTTATTTCACTCATTTAGACCTAAATAGGATCCAGGCATGCATTATCAAGATTTAGTTACTAGTTTGGATCTAGTAACACTCTAAACTATTATATCGAGGTTTAAGATTTATTATGTAGTCTATGAGTAGACCTCTATAGACCCTGTTATTCCATAGCAAGTGCAATGGGTCGAGGGTGATAGAAGGGGGTGTATGGCAGAGTAGAGGTACTCGAGGGAATCCCTTATATGGATCCTACCTCTATTGGGCATTTGGGGTACCATAGGGGGTAACATACGATACTGCTATTACACTTAGTTCAGCATCACATTTCATATCATCTATTTGTGTGCGATTCCACCCTTTTTTGATATTTGCTGAGTGTACGCTTCGACTGTATGGGCAGTCGGAGGGTTTGTTTTCACTTAATTGTGTTCCTTGGTTGTATGGGCGGTCATTGGGATTGTAGGTAGATTTACTATTACTCTATTGAGATATTGATCCCTAATGTGACTACTTATGATGATTGGATATTGAGGATTGTATTATATACAGTTGGTTCACTTGATAAGTTATTTATGGGTTACCAGTTGATTCCTTCCTGACTTGAGAGTAGTATTGTTAGTTTGACCTGGTTATTAATCTAGTTTTTCAGCATATATTGTTATTCTCCTTTCTTCCTTCCATTTTTAGTAGAGGTTACTGGTATACCACCTGCTTTCTAAAAACACTCTATATATATATATTGTTATTGCAAGGATCTCATATGCGTTATTTCTTTCTTTCACCTGTGTCTATGTGATATATATTCTAGTAGCTAGTCAAGTATGTTATTTTCTTCTTGTATCCTTCTGTGCTAGCTTTCATGTACTTATTCATTATTTTCTGTGACTACTTGTTTCTACTCTCCTTATTACTACTCTTTTATCTTATATATGCTCAGTCGGCCTATGATACCTACTGGGTACCCGTTGCTTTGCAATTGGTGCTCATACTACACTTCTACATCTTATTGAGCAGATCCTAGTGTGGGCCATCGTCGTTAGCTCATGGAGACTCGTGCGAGGAGCTTTTGGACTATTCCAAACTGAGGGTGAGCTCTCAACAATCGAAGGTTATATTTTAGTTTATCTATTGTATCATGTACTCTATTACTATTCGGAGACATCTGTATATATATTATTTTGGATCTTTTGTACTCCATTGATATAGTTCCGGCTCAATACTATGATACCAGGTCTTTTGGATAGGTTTAGCTTCTGCATATATTTATATATATTCTTGTTGTTCACTTTATTTACATATCTCCCTTGCTTCTGCAATTTCTTACTGTTCTTCTACTTACTTGCTAGATAGTAGACCATTACTAATCGTTCTGGGCTACGGGGATTGGATTGCCTACTGAAGGGTTGTAGGTGCCATCATGACTGAGAAATTGAGTCGTGACAGCTTGGTATCAGAGCCTAGATTCAGCAGTGTCATTGGTATAGGAGCCAATGTCTAGTAGACTCTTATGGATTGGGGCAAATACGTCTGTACTTAATCTTCGGGAGGCTACAACAATATCTTAGGAAATATGACTCTCTTATTTCTTCTATCTTGTGCGTAATATCCTTGTAAGTTCTTGAAATCTCACTTGTTCTAGTTCACTCTTCTGCAGATGGTTCGTACGAGGTCGTCAGCTTTTGGCCGAGGAGAGCCTTCGACCCCTGCACCTCTGACTCCAAGTAAGGGCCAGGGTTGATGCAAAGGTCGAGGTAGAGATCGTGCCCGAGTAGCGGCACCCTCTAGAGATGATAGAATTGAGATAGAGCCTGAGAATGATTATGAGCCAAAGTTTTTTCCTGAGCAGCAACATGTGGACCTGGGGACAGCCCAGGTGCCACCAGCTCTAGTGCCAGCTTCAGCACCTTCTTTTATGCCAACTTCTGTGTCAGCCCCAGCTTAGTCATCAGATATTTGGGGTTTACTTCTGTAGCTTTTGGGTATGATTAGAGAGCGACCTTCTGAGGTATCACAGACATCAGCTCAAGGGGAAATCCTGGGTGTTCATAGTTCAGGAGCATAGCCTACTGAAGTGACTTCTTGCGCTGAGGTTTTTCCAGTTCCAGCTGTTGCACAGCCTCTTGCTTCTCACCCAGTTATAACAGAGAGAGAGAAGAAGGCATTGGGTAGATTTTTGAGATTAGCATCGCCAAGATTTTCTAGTGCACTATGTCAGGATCCACATGACTTCATTACTACATGTGAGAAGATGTTACATCACCTGGGTTTGTTGGAGACTTATGGGGTCGGATATACTATTTATCAACTGAAGGGTCCAGCAAAGTTATGGTGGAGGGCACAGGTTTCTTGAAGACCCTTTTCATCACCTTCGTTACCTTGGTCCTAGTTCTATGAGGCCTTAATGGCCGAGTTCTTATCTCAGAGTGATCATGAGCGTTGCAGGAAGCAGTTCACTAGGCTTTCACAGAGATCTATGTCTATATCTAAGTATGAGACTTGCTTCCATTAGCTTGCTCCATTTGGAGCAATGATCATTCCTACCAAGATGAATAGAATTTGTAGATTTTTTTAGGGTTTACGGACAGAGCTTAGATAGCCAACTGAGATATTAGTCTCTAGTGGTTGATCATTTCAGGCTATTGCAGACTGTGTCCATACTGTAGAGGACTTGCATCATCATGATCTGGGGGCATGAGATAAGAGGCCTCATCATCAGGGTTGCTATAGTGGTTCTCATCATTGTATTAAAGGTTCAAGCTAGTGTGGCCAGGTTTATCAGCCACAGCAGCACCAGGGTCAGTCCAGTCGACCAGTTCAGGCTTTACTTTAGACTTCGGATAGTTCTCAGTTTGAGAAGGGTCAATCTTTGAGGGGTGCAACTTCAGGGGCATCAAGCTGTGGTGGCCATACTGGTTATGGTTGTTCATCTCGGTAGTTTAGGCCATCAAGGCCTTGCTATAATTGTGGTGTACTTTTCCATTATGCTAGAGATTGCCCCTAGTAGGGTAAAGTTCACTCAGCCGCTCAGCCGGCTAAGCCTTTGAGAGAAATTCAGCCACCAGTTAGACGAGGTGGTGGTCAGGCTAGATGTGGTGCCCTGTATGTCAGAGTAGGTGGTAGGGATGGTGGTCGGGCAGGTAGAGGTCGTCGTCAGTTCTATGCAGTCCCTAGGCGGCCGGAGGCAGAGTCCTCGGATACTGTAATTACAAGTACAATTTCTATCTGTTGTCAGTCAGTGATAGCTTTATTTGACCTTGGATATACTTATTTATATGTATATTCCTACTTTGTGCCTTGTTTGGGGTTGACTAGTAAGTTGTTATCAGTGCATGTATCTGGTTTGACCCCAGTAGGAGATTCTTTAGTAGTGGATTAGATTGTGAGATCCTGTATGATTTATGTTAGTTATTTGGAGACTTGGGGTGACTTGATGATACTTGATATGTTAGATTTTGATGTGATACTGGGCATGGACTGGTTATCCCCTCACTCTGTGGTTTTGGATTATTATTCCAAGACTGTTACCATAGCCGTGCCCGATGTATCCCCGATTATGTGGCAGGATTCTGCTAGCCGCGCACCATCTGGGATCATCTTTTGTCTTCGAGCTAGAAATTTGATTTCTCATGGGTGTTTAGCTTATCTATCATATGTCTGAGATGCTAGTGCTGACCCTTCATCTCCTGAGTCGGTTCCCATGGTTAGAGACTTCCTATACGTGTTCCTTACTGACCTACCAAGCCTCCTACCTGAGAGAGATATTGACTTTGCTATTGAGTTAGAGTCGGACACCAGGCCCATTTCTATTTTTGCTTACCATATGGCTCCAGCTGAGTTAAGGGAGCTTAAGGAGCATCTCCAGGACTTGTTAGCTAAGGGGTTCATTAGGATGAGTGTATCACCTTAGAGTGCTCCTGTTCTATTTGTGAAGAAGAAGGATGGGTCGATATGGATGGGTATTAATTATCGGTAGCTAAATAAGGTGACTGTGAAGAATAGGTATCCGATGCCACAGATTGATGATTTTTTTGATCAGCTTCAAGGTTCTGCTATGTTTTCAAAGATTGATTTAAGGTCAGGCTACCACCAATTGAGTATTAGGGTGGAAGACATCCCTAAGACAGCATTTTAGGACACGTTATGGCCACTATGAGTTCCTTGTGATGTCTTTTGGGTTGACTAATGCCCCTGCAGCCTTTATGGACTTGATGCATAGCCCGTATCCAGACTCTTTTGTGATAGTTTTCATAGACGACATCTTGATATACTTGTGGAGTAGGGATGAGCATGAGCAACATTTGAGGACTATACTTTAGACTTTGAGAGATCATTGGCTTTACTCTAAGTCATTAAAGTGTGAGTTTTGGCTTGAGTCAGTTGCATTCCTAGGACACGTGATGTCTAAGGATGGGATTAGAGTTGATCCGGGTAAGATTTCAGTGGTTCGTGATTGGCCTAGACCTACTACTCCTACAGAGGTTCACAGCTTTTTTGGGTTAGTGGGGTACTACAGATGGTTCATTGAGCGATTTTCTTCCAAACCAGCACCCTTGACTATGCTGACTTGAAAGGATGGTCTATTTCAGTGGTCAGATCAGTGCGAGGATATCTTCCAGAGGCTTAAGGCCTTATTGACTTCAGCTCCAGTGTTGACTTTGCTAGTCGAGGCTCAGAGTTTCTTCGTGTATTGTGATGCTTTAGGGGTCGGTCTTGATTGTGTGTTTATGCAAAAGGGTCGAGTGATTGAATATGCATAGAGGCATCTGAAGGTTCACGAGCGCAACTACCCCACTCATGAATTTGTAATGACCGTTCCGGTCATTTATAAATTTTCTCCTTTCTTGTACCATTAGAGCTTACTTGTAGCGGCCCAAGTCATTTATGGCTTGTCGGGACCGGTAGTTCGGTGCCCGGGCCATTTGTTTGGTCTTTATGGCCGTTCCTCATTTTAGAGCTTCAACTTTGGAAATCGTTGACTTTCGACAATATTCTTGGTAATATCAAAGAATTAAACCAAGGTTCTAGGTCAAAGGAATTCCTTACTCGAAAGTTTGAGTTAAAGAAATGCCTCGTGTAACACCTCGCCCGTTTGGAAGGTTTAAAGTAACCCGTGCCTTTGGGGTAAGACTAATAGTGTCTAAAATACTAAGAGGGATGTGTTATGAGGTATTATAATTGAAAAATGGTCGTATGATAAGTTTTGAAGTCAAGCAAGTTGCAAAACAAAAGTCGGAAAAAGTTATTGTAAATTCCTTTAAGGAATTCTCTTAAAATTTGGGTTAAATGTCTTGGGGTGTTTCTCCCTATATATAAAGAGTTAGTGGGCTCCCGATGTATCAAATCTAAGGTCTACGAGTCTAGTTTCCAACGCACTAAACTGTTCGTCCATACGACTTCAGAATAGAGAGATATTCACATTTTTGTAAGACTGCGCATGCAGACGCATCAAGGTGGGGCCCACATCCTAAGTCGGTTCAGCTTATAAAAGCTGATTTCTCCTTCGTTTTAACTCATTATGTTCACCCAAGATGCACTGAAAATCAGAGGTAAAGTCCCTAAATAATCCATGGACTTTGATCCTTTCAATTTGGAAGTTTAACGGAAGTTGCTCTACGTCGCGAGATCGTCATTTTGGTATAGTTTTCCTCGTCGATTTCATGGCGTATCTTTGTGGGTGTTGATGCAGCAATCCAGCAGGTGATTTCTGAGTATTTGGCAGTAGCTATGGAGTTATTTTGGTGAGGTATGGATCCCGTACATTTATCTATTTGTTGGATCAAGATTTTAAGCTTCTAGTTATGAAAAGTTGTTGTTGCCGATATCTTGTAGTAGTTTCTTGTTGATTTTGGATCTGTTTGTTGTTCCTGCAAGGAGGCAGGTTTTTAATCTTGGGATATTGAATATTTTTGTCAAGGAATCTCTCCCCTACGACCCTCCTTCGTTATTATATGTTCTAGTATTATTTTATGGATTTCTGAGCCACGAAGTGGTATTTTGGATTTGTGGCTTTGGACAGCCCCTTTATCTTGTTATGTTTGGTTATTGTTGTGGTGTTCTGGTTCTGGTAAGGTGCTGGAGGGATTGGGAAATTGTGCGATTCTCTTTGGGATCGCATACAATAGTGATTGGATTGGACAACGTGAAGTATGCCTTGAAAATAGTGCCTCGGGAGCTCGTCGCTCCTTGGAGATGTGGTTAACATATTTTTGTTGGATTTAGCTACCATTTGTTATTGTTATTGGACTCATTTTTATGCTTTGGATTTGGCTGGTCGCGAGTGTGACATTAACACCTTATCAATTGGTTATGACTCGTTCTTGCAGCTACCTTGGTTGGTCAGGCTTCATAGAGACGCCTTTGGGGATTTAGTTGAAAGTATTTGTTTTGTGTGATTCATAGCTTCCTGGAGTAGTTCGAGCCTGGACGACGCCGTTCCCGCAGCTAGTCATCAGATGACAGGTAGGTTATGGTTTTCCCCTATCTAGACTCTGCGTATATAGGCTATAACTGCATTAATTAGCATCCTTGGATGGGTTGTTATAGGTTGGTACCCCAGACCTTGTCCACCTTATTCGTCAGTTATTTCATGCGTTGTTTGTAGTATTCGTGTAGTATTGTATATTACCCTTGTGGTCCTGTATGGCCTTGTATTGACTCTGGAACATAGATGGTGGGCTATTTGGGAATGTAAGCGAGTCCCGGACATAGAGATTATCCTTTTAGGCTAGTTATGTCTGCTGAGTAGCTATTGGGCCTGTGTAGGGCTGATAGGAATTGTTGTGAGCCGTTGGGCTACTTTTATATTTGTGTGCGAGCATATCATCCATGAAAAAGGTTTTCCCCTACATGTTTTGCTACAGTTTTGGCTGCGAGCCACTACTGACAGTTTTCCTAAATCTGCATGGACCTGGGGGTCCTTTTTGGTATTGTTGACGATAGAAAAGGGGATTTTTGGATGTTTTTGCACTGATTTTATTACTGGTACTAGTCTCTGCGGGGCAGAGCACCAGACTTGATTTTATTACTGATACTAGTCTCTGCGG
>QJPP01005676.1:0-40673 GCA_003996215.1 Jaltomata sinuosa
CCTCCTAGCAATTCTCCCGCATAGAAAATGTAGTACAAGGATTGGGGAGTAGAAACCTTACCTTAAGGAAGAAATTCGAAGGAAAAAGGAGGAAAATTGCCTGAAATTGCCCTAGTTCTTCTCCCAAATGAATTGTAGAAAACTGAACTGTTTTGGGGAAGTTTCTGCATTAAAAAACACTCGGCCCGCTATAGCAGTCCCCATTAGCGGTCCCCG
Organism: Jaltomata sinuosa; assembly: GCA_003996215.1. Taxonomy (NCBI): domain Eukaryota; kingdom Viridiplantae; phylum Streptophyta; class Magnoliopsida; order Solanales; family Solanaceae; genus Jaltomata; species Jaltomata sinuosa. The sequence goes on from QJPP01005676.1 coordinate 217, forward strand.
TTAGCGGTCCCCACTTTGCTATAACGGTCCCTCTATAGCGGAAGACCTCCGCTATAGCGGTCTTAAGTGGGTGTTGACCGCCTTGACCACCGCTATAACGGTATTTTTCACTGCTATAATAGAGGTTGGTACGGTAGACCATTGTGCTTGTCATGGACAGAATGTCCAAAAATTTTCCCAGTTTTGGTCATTTTACAACACACCTGCTTTCCTCGACGATCCAAAATAACCTATTTACGTCAAACGCAATTCCGGGAGTTCTACTTACCCAAATTCGATTCTGAAAATCCCCCCGGACTCCTTTATGTCTTGGCTATATGGAAAAATAGCTCAAAACAAGATACATTGACCAATACTTACTCAGATTTCCCTAGACTCTACCTCACTCCAAAGTTGGCCGAGGCTAGCTTAGCCCAGAATTTCAAACTCCCAAACCCGGAATTTTCTAACTCTAAAACTTGAAATGATTGGACTACCCATAACGAAGGACCCAATCATTACAATAGATACCAATTTACCCATCATTCATTCCCGAATGATCAAACCTAAAGTTACAAAAATAATAGGAGGAAAGTGTAGTACCTGAATCCTCAAACAGTTGAGGGTCCCAAGTGGCTTTATCAACCGGACGATTCATCCACTGAACCTTCACTATATCAATCACCTTTGTCCTAAACCTCCGGACATCACGAGCAAGAATCAAAACTGGTTCCTCCTTATAGCAAAGATCCTTATCGAAAAGTACCTCATCCCACTTGATGATATAATCCCCATCCCTATGGTATCGCTTAAGCATGGATATATAGAATACCGGATGGACGCCTGAAAAACTAGGTGGCAGTGCTAACATGTAAGCCACTGGCCCCACAATTTCAAGAACTTCAAACAGACCGATGAACCGAGGGCTAAGCTTACCCTTCTTACCAAACCGCATAACCCATTTCATTGGGGACACCTTCAACAATACCTGTTCACCAGCCTGAAATTCCATATCCTGGACCTTGCGGTCTGCATACTCCTTCTGTCTGCTTTGAGCAGCCAGCAACTTGATCTGAATGCCCCTTACCATTTCCTGCACTTCCTTCACTAAGTCTATGCCCAGAGGCTTTACATCGCCTTCCTCAAACCACCCAACCAGTGATTTGCAGTTCCTCCCATACAATGCCTTGAACAGTGCCATGTCAATACTGGAGTGGTAGTTATTGTTGTACGAGAATTCGCACAATGGTTGAAACTGGTCCCAATGACCCCCGAAGTCTATTACACATGCTCTCAGCAAGTCCTCCAATACATGGATCGTCCTTTCCGACTGACCATCAGTCTGAGGATGGAAGGCTATGCTAAAAGTGAGTTGTGTACCCAACTCTTCATGTAACTTTCCCCAGAACTTAGAAGTAAACTGCGTACCCGTGTCTGAAATGATGGACAGTGGTACCCCATGCAGTCTCATGATCTCCTTCACGTAGATCTTAGCCAATTGCTGCGAATTGTAATCTACCCTAACCGAAATGAAATGAGAAGACTTGGTCAGCCTGTCAACAATGACCTAAATTGAGTCATACTTCCCCAATGTCTTAGGAAGACCCACCACGAAATCCATGGCTATCCTTTCCTACTTCCACTATGGAATTGGCATTATCTGAAGTAGTTCTGCATGTCTCTGATATTCGTACTTTACCTGCTGGCAGTTCTGACATTTGGACACAAAATTAACTATGTCACTTTTCATCCCGGGCCACCAGTAACGCTGCCTCAAGTTCCTGTACATTTTAGTCACACTCGGATGAATTGAGTATCGCGAACCATGAGCTTTTGCCAAGATTTTCCAAATCATATCATCCACCCGAGGAACACAAATCCTCTCCCTAAAATACAACACTCCACCAGAGTCTAACATGACGTCTCTGGACTCCCCGGATATTACCTTACCTCGCTACTTACTCAGTTTCAGATCCTGAAACAGTTTCGCCTTTATTTCCTTTATGAAAGTGGCCTTGACCTCAATGTTGGCCAACAACCCACTTTGATCTGAAACACTCAAGTGCATGAACTTGGCCTCCAAAGTCCGAATTTCCTTAGCTAGTGGTCATTTGGACACCCCCAAATAGGCCAAGCTACCTATGCTAACAGTTTTATGGCTTAATGCGTCTGCCACCACTTTAGCCTTACCTGGATGGTACTGAATGGTCACATCTTAATCCTTCAATAGCTCCATCTACCTTCTCTGCCTCAAATTGAAATCCTTCTGAGTGAATACATATTGTAGACTGCGATTATCTGTGAACACCTCATACTTGACACCATAAAGGTAGTGTCTCCAAATTTTCAATGCGTACGGTTAAGTAGGTAAGCGAAGGCTCTCTCTCTCGCTCTGTGGATATAGAGCCTCTCTAACAACTCTTCCCCAGTGGCGATCCTAGGATTATCTAGAGCGCGAGCCCCACGTTGCTCCCAATCACCCTCCGGATCAAAAGACGCCATCCGCCTTATTATGTCAACTTTGACCTCGACCGAGCCACCAGGAGACTGGTAGTCGAATCTTATGTATCGATCGAAAGGCAGGGCGACACAGCCTCCAACCAAGGGAGTGGTTATGTTCACTATGTTCCCCCTTATTCCCGACATGCTATGGTACCCCGGAGTGGGTAGTAGCGGGTCGAGTCCATATCGCCGCGGAGAAACAGCCGCGTTCGGATCTGATCTATTTACTCGGCAATTCATCCGGTGACTTCATGGTCGCCAAAGAAGCCCCAAGAAGCATCAAACATTTCCGATGAGCAAACCACCGCTGCCAACTCTAAGTCGTGAGTCGAGTAATTCCTCTCATGCACCTTCAACTGCCTAGATGCATAGGCTATCACATTCCTATCATGCATCAACACAGCACCCAAACCAGAATGTGAAGCATCACAGTAAACCACAAAGTCTTTACCTTCAACCGACAAGGACAATATAGGACTCGTGGTCAGAAGTGTCTTGAGCCTTTGGAAGCTCTCCTCGCACTTGTCAGACCACACGAATGGTACCTCCTTCTGTGTCAGCCTGGTCATGTGAGTAGCAATAGAAGCAAAATCCTTAACAAACCACCGGTAGTACCCCGCGAGCCCAACAAAACTCCTCACCTCTGTCACAGAGCTAGGCCGAACCCAACTCTTGACTGCCTCAATTTTCTGAGGATCCACCATCACCCCCCTTTCTGGCACTACATGCCCCAAGAATACCACAGAATTCAACCAAAACTCACACTTAGTGAATTTTGCATAAAGCTTTTGATACCTCAAGATATCCAACACAATACGAAGGTGATTAGCATGCTCCTCCCTACTCTTGGAGTAGATCAAAATATCATCGATGAACACGATAACGAAGGAATCCAAGTAGGACTTAAACACCCCATTCATCAAACTCATGAATGCTACCGGCGCATTGGTCAAACCAAACGACATTACTAGAAACTCGTAATGTCCATACTGAGTCCGAAAAGCAATTTTTGGAATGTTCTCAGGTGTAATCTTTAACTGATGGTACCCCGACCTTAAGTCGATTTTTGAGAACACTGATGCACCCTGAAGTTGGTCAAAAAATCCATCTATACGGGGTAGATGGTACTTATTCCGGATGGTCACCTTGTTCAACTGCCTATAGTGTATGCACATCCGAATACTACCATCCTTCTTCTTTACAAATAAAATTAGAGCACCCCAAGGTGAAGCATTGGGACGTATAAATCCCTTATCTAGGAGTTCCTGCAACTGAGTCTTAAGTTCCCTTAACTCTGCCGGAGCCATACGATATAGAGGAATAGAAATGGGACGAGTGCCTGGCTCCAAATCAATACAAAAATCTATATCCCTGTACGGAGGCATACCAGGAAAGTGCGCTGGAAACACCTCTAAAAATTTAGAAACCACTGGAACTGACTCAATAGGCGGGGACTCCACACTATAATCTTAGAGATGAGCCAAGAAGGATAGACACCCCTTCCCTACTAGATTCCTAGCCCGAACAAATGCTATTACCTTAACTGGCTGAGGCCTTTACACACCCTCCCACTCTAGTCTATCCTTACCCTGAATCTCTAAAGACACAGCCTTGGTGTTACAGTTCAACACAACATGATAAGGAGATAGCCAGGTCGTTGATGTGCCGCCATTTTACGGCACTTTCGACTCCTTTTTACTAAGAACAATCGTACGTTTTCAAGCAACCGTTATTGTTTTTGATGTTTTTATGTTGTATTTGTAGGAAATGGAAACAAACACGGAAACGGACGAAAATACGCGAAAAAGAACATTCTGGATAAGAGTGACGGTTCAGGTGACGGTCCGTCAAGGGTGTGATGGTCCGTCACCCAAACCCTCACACCAAGGCAGCAGCCAAGGCAGCACCACTGCCTAAGGGTGACGGTCCAGGCGACGGTCCGTCAACCCTGTGACGGTCCGTCACCCTGGCCGTCACACTTAGGCAGTCCGCGACGCGGAATCCGAGCGTTTTTAGGATTGATTTCCTAGACTCCTATAAATACCCTATGTTAGGTTTATTTTACATATTACCTTTCCAATAGTTTTTACATACATTACCCAATAATTGTAGGAGAGTTTTGAGCGAGTTTTGCGAGAGAAAACGCGCTACACACGGTTTCCTTCTCCTCAATCTTGTTCTTGATTGTTCTTGGGATCTTTGTTTTTCTTGTTCTTGGATACTTGAAGATTGTCCTCATTATATTGTAAGAATCTTTTCTTGTTATTATGAATATGACTTTCTTCTATTCTTCTACAAGCATGATTAACTAAACCTCCCACAACTAGGGTTGTGGGAGCTATGGCAAACGTAGTGATATAGATTCCGGGTAGCGTTGGGTTCAATATATGTATTGTCACGTTGTTAATCATTCATTATTTAACGTTTTCTAGTGGTTGCAAACATTAGAACATGCCTAGGTTTAATTTGCTTGAGTAAAGAGATTAAAACCGGGAAACTTGATTAACAACAAGGATTCGAAACTACTAACTCTCGTCTAATGATTAATGCTGTAACTAGATTAATCTACTTGATGTTTAGGATTGAAATCTAAAAAGCACATCTTTTCGAGGTCGAGAGAATAGAAAAGGAAATTTGTTTAGTTGGTCGAGAGACGTTTAGACGATACCATTGCTTCAATCACATCGTGACACGCATATAAAAAGAACCCGATTAATCCTAGGATCGACATTGTTACCAATGCCATGGTAAACACTTCCCTAGTTCATTCTCCGTTACTGATTTATTCCAAGACGTTATCATTTGTTTTGTTTGCTATTGTTCATTACACAAAACCCCCCTTTTTCCGGAAACTATTGACGACTAGTCACATACTTCACTAAAGGCTTAATCTTCACCATATTCTCTGTGGGATTCGACCCCAACCTTTGTTGGGTTCTATATTTGACTACGACCGCTTACGCTTCTTTAATTAGAGGTGTAGTTTGGGCGTTATCACATGTAACTGGTGATACCCCGACCGCAAGTCAATCTTTGAAAAACATTTGGCGCCTTGCAACTGATCAAAAAGGTCATCAAACCTTGGAAGCGGATAGTTATTCTTGATTGTAACTTTGTTCAGTTGTCGGTAATCGATACACATTCTCAAGGACCCATCCTTCTTACGAACAAACAAAACTGGTGTGCCCCATGGCGATGTACTAGGCCTAATGAAACCTTTTTCGAGTAGATCCTTTAATTGTTCCTTTAACGCTCTTAATTCTGCAGGAGCCATCCTGTAAGGGGGAATTGATATTGGCTGAGTATCTGGGAGTAGGTCAATGGCAAACTCAATTTCCCTTTCTGGAGGGATTCCTGGAAGCTCATCCGGGAATACATCTAGAAATTGACTCACCACGGAAACCGATTGAAGAGTCACTGGTCCATCCTCTGTACTTTGTACTCGGACTAAATGATAAATATAGCCTTTAGAAATCATTTTCTGGGCTTTAAGGTAGGAAATAAACCTACCCCTTGGCGTGGCAGCATTACCTTTCCACTCCAGGATTGTCTCTTTCGGAAAATGGAATTTGACAACCTTAGTTCTACAATCGATATTAGCATAACATGCTGCTAACCAGTCCATGCCCATAATGACATCGAAGTCAATCATATCTAATTCGATTAGATCAGCTGAAGTGAGATGGTCATAAATCCACACTGCACAATCTCGATAACCTCGTCTAGCTATAATAGATTCACCAACTGGCGTAGATACAACAAATGGTCTAGGCAATAACTCAGGGCCTACCCCCAACTTACCAGCAACGAGCGGGGTAACATATGAAAGAGTAGAGCCAGGATCTATAAGTGCATAAACAGCATGAGTAAAAATAGTCAATGTACCTGTAACAACATCAGGTGACGATTCAAAGTCCTGGCGACCGGCTAGAGCATAAAAGTGATTCTGACCACCGCCTGAACTGGATGCTCCTCCTCCTCCTCTACCTCTACCACGACCTGGTGTAGCCTGTTGTCCTGTCCTAGGGGGACGAATAGTAGATGAAGAAGCTGCCATCGACCCTGTAGGCTGGGATATCTCACTCCTACCTCTACTCGGACAGTCTTGCATAAAGTGACCAGGATGCCCACACGAATAACAAGTATCTGAACCCAGGCGACATATCCCAGGATGCTTCCTACCGCACTGAACACAAGGTGGCAAAGGTGGCCTCATCTGACCTGAATGCCCCTGGCGATAGGAACTGGATACACCTGAACTGTGGCCTGGTCCAGTCTGAGAAAAACGATCATACCTCTGCCTTTGCAACTGATATGGGGCACCACTAGTAGGGGAGGGTGATCGCCTATTAAAATGTGGCCTAACATTACCTCGTGGCTCTACATAGGACCCAGTAGATCTAGCCCTCTTATTCTGATCCCTTTCTCGGCTTTGGTTATCTCCAATTTGTACTTCAAGATCCTCTGCAGTCTGAGCAATAGCCTGTATCTTAGAAATATTCATATCCTCTTGCGTGGCTGCTATTGTTAATCCCTTAATCAATTCATCCTTAAGGCCACACACATATCGATGAACTCTAGCTCGCATCGTACTCACAATATCGGGGGCGTACCTGGCTAATGAATTAAACCTGAGGCTGTACTGTCGAACATTCATATTGCCCTGCCTAAGGGCTAGAAATTGATCAAGTCTGGCCTCTCGAACCTCATGTGGAAGATAGTGAGCTAGGAAGGCCTCTGAAAATTCCTCCCATTCAGCTGGGGGTGCATTTGATCCCCTAGACCGATCCCAAGCCTCGAACCATAAAATGGCCACATCTCGTAACCTGAAAGATGCAAACTACACTGCCTCCACTACTGTTGCATGCATGACTCGAAGTACTCGATAAGTCTGATCAATAAACTCCTGAGGATCCTCACGTAGGTCAGAGCCTGTAAATATAGGAGGACTTAGGTTGATAAACTCTCGAGCTCTAGAACTTTCTGAGCCACCTGACCTAACACTCGTTGATGCCCCAATTTGTTGTTGTTGTGTGGCTACCATCTGGGTCAATAATCGAACAGCACTCCTGATGTCCTGGTCCTCTGCTTCAGGTGGAGGAGCTACATGTGCTGGTTCATCTCTAGCTATATCAGATGCCACTGGAGCAGGTGGGGTCAGGGGTACTGGATCCCCTCTAGTCTCATCAGGTACTTGATAAACTGGGATCTCTGGTGTCGGTGATTCACTTTGAGCCGCAAATCTATCCAATCGGATAGGCGGGGAACGACTAGTACCTTCCCCCGTATCCGTGCCAACCCGTCGGCTACTCATTTGTCTGGTCACAGGCATTTCTGTAAACAAGGAATAGAAAAACATGAATTAGACTTCAAACATCTTATGACCTCTCTCTATTGCACGATCTAGCAAATGAAAGAAGGATAACAATTCCTAAATGTCCCGTAGCCTCATGATTATAGGTATGGTGCACAACACACCCATAAGCAAGACTCTACTAGACACGGCTTGTAGACTCCCTGGGATTCGACGTGCTCTGATACCAAGTTTGTCACGCCCCAAACCATGGGAGGCATGCCCGACACCCGGAGCCCCAAAAGGTCGAGGGTGTCAAAATAGAGTGTATCTCTATTGAACCTGCTGGGGGTCTGAGACCGACAAGGTCTCTAAGAATAGCAATTTGAAACACTAAAAGCTCAATAGTGGTTAAGCAACTCAAGGCCGACAAGGCTATTATCATAGTAGATAGCTAATAACAAGGCCGACAAGGCCATACCCAACACTGATATACATATACACGTCTACAAGCCTCTAGGAATAAGTAAAATATCTCATATCCAGGACAGGGCCCTGGACTACCCATAAGTTGTACATATACATAACCTGGTCAAAATATAAGCTAGACCTCTGAATCGTCAGCTCCAGGAAGAATGGAGCTTACCAAAATGGCTGAACTCTGCACCTCCTACTGAAGAGATCTGTCTGGGTATCTGTCTGGACCTGCAGGCATGTATGCAGCGCCCCCAGGCAATGGGGACGTCAGTACGACAATAATGTACTGGCATGTAAGGTAGAAACATAAAAGCAAGTCGTAAGTAGTAAATCCGAACAAGATAAAATATGAAACTTGTAAACTGTAATTGGTAAGACTAATTAACCTCTTTCTCTTTTATTCTTTTTAGAACACAACACATGCATTAACTCACGTTGCAACTCACTCTTTATAACCCACACTGAACCATAATAGCGCCTCGGCGCACCCTATATTTAATAGCCTCAATATGGCAGTAGCGCCTCGGCGCACACAATGTATATAATGGCCTCAATAAGGCAGTAGCACCTCGGTGCACACTATGTGTATAATGGCCTCAATATGGCAGTAGCACCTCGGTTCACACTATGTATATAATAGCCTCAATATGGCAGTAGCACCTCGGTGCACACTAACACGCAAACCACACATAATAAGTGTATTACTAGATTGACCTTCAAAGCTATTCTTGTTACTTATGAAGGTTCATTTAGATAACTTCTTTAGCCTTGGCTTACTAGGTGTTGGAATCAACATACCAAACACATATAAATGGGGATTTGACTTTCTAACTTCCATTGTATACTTTCTAAAGCTTGATTAGAGATCACAATACAAAGAAGAAACTTGACAAAAGGATAACTTACATTTCGTGCAAAAGGAATCAGATTTTTATAAGAAGGCGACTTGAATCACCATAATGTATAAATTAGTTCCTTAAGACTTGTTGAGTTACCAAATCAGCTCTCTTACAACAAAATACTCAAATTCCTTCTTTCGGAGATTTAGAGTTCTATTTCTAGATTCATGCCGATAAGGAATAAAAAAGCCTTAACATACCTCGTTCCTTCCGAAGATTGCGCTTACCACAACTTGGACTTTTCCTTATTAAGTTAATCTACAACACAAGGGTATAATGAAGCTAATATTAGCTCTTAAACCTGCTGCAACATTCCCAAAACAGTAGCTAAACATTTCCCGGGCAGATTTACGTATTTTGCATTAACTAAAGGTGTATCGTCACACCTTTCTCCCCTTATCCAATACACATCACACACACACCAACCTACTGCCTACAATAATACAAAACACATCAAACATCCCCTACACAACTCACCATGCCGAAATACAATAGCAACACATTGAACCCACGGCTTCCGATCGCCGTCCCGTGAGTTCTTAACAACAATTCAACAACAATTGTCCATCCGAACTTCAATCCAAAAATATTATTATGGGCAGAGTACTTACCACACTTGAAGGTGTGTTTTTATCCTCTTTTTATTGATGCTTTAAAAGCTTAAGTACCCCCTACATATACACCAACAAGAGAAGAAGAAATCTCTTAATTGTTACACAATTTCCATGTGTTAAATCATAAGAAAGGGGCTGCCATAGTTCATGTCTTTCTTACCATAGGATATCCTAGCTATATGTAGTAGATTAATACCAAGATAACAAGTTGTTTAACTCAGCTTAAGCTTCAATTAATCTTGGTCTTCTTAGAACCCTAAAGGGAGAGAAGGGCTGCCAAAAGGAAATGAGATAAGAGAGAATTTTTCCAGCTTTTTGTGATCAATAGTTTGTCAACAAAAGGTCTGTATAAAGGGACCTTTTTGGCCGACTTTTTTGAGTATCTTTGGGCCAAAATGGGTCAAGAAACTTGGGCCAAAATTACCCTTTGCTTGGGCCTCAAAAGGGTTATGTTTTGGGGCTGATTTTGGGCTTCTCTTGGGTCAAAATGTGGTCAATATTGGTGGCTACCTTTTGTAGTTGTTTGGGCCAGATTTGGTTGTGCTTTGATGGGCCAACTTTAAGCTTCATTTGGGCTACCATTAGGTCTAATAATCCATGGTGTTGCTCCCCGTAATCGGCCCTCGGAACTTAGTTCGTTAGCGTAGGTAGGTGATGCACCTACTTGTCACCTAAGAGCTTAGATAAGTCGAGCAAGTACCTTACTTGTTTTATCTCATTTTCAAAACCCTCCTCCTTATAATTTAACTTAACACTTATATACATTTGACCATTTCAAATTCTAGGCCAAAGTACCCCTTCACAATCTCGAGCTCAAATACCTTCGTCGATATTTACTTAGTCACATAGTTTTTGAAAGGTACGGGGCGTTATAATAACTTCCTTTCCTAAGCATGAAATCACATACATTACTAAGTTATAGTTACATGTATATACATTGCATTTGGCGAGTCAATAACCATCACCTACCTTGAATAGACTGAACCTTACTGGACCGGGGCCTTCCTATTTTCGGAAGCTTTCTCTTTCTTTTGGTCTAAAAACAAGTACACAATATACTAAAATCTGTCCAATGGCTTACAATTACCCGGATTATGCAAAATCCCAATCCTCCAGGCCAAACCATAATTATTCCAACCATTGCCAGGATTTCCCACCACTAGTTCGACCTAAGCTACAATTTTTACGATTACATTTAGCGAATAATGGTGATTAAGGCATGAATGACCCATAAACAACATAACCCAATAACTCAACACCATAGAATCCCCTTTTACCCCTGATTCCATATTCTTAGGTTAACCCAAACTCGTAGATTATAGATTCTAAGGTTCGGGAATCAAAATAACAAAGTAGGGAGCGAAAACCTTACCTTTTCGATGGAGCTTTTTGGAAAATCAATGAAATTCACCTCCCTTCGTTTCTGCGTTCCCCAAAACGTTTTTGAAAGTCTTTGAACATTTTTGGGGAAGTTTTAGCATTAAACTCGACTCAGTCTACTATAGCGGTCTGCAAAACCCACCACTATGGCGGTGCTGACCAGCGTTGACTTTTGATATAGCGGAAATTTCTCCGCTATAGTGGAAGCCGTTGTAGCATAGTTTCAACCACTATAGCAGTTGGCACAGGAGAGAAACTTAGAATATCCCTCAAAAGTGCCCATTTTACAACACACCTTCAATCCTGACTTTCCGAAACAACTCCTTCAAGTCAACCTTAATACCGGGAGTTCTACTTACCCCAATTCATTTTCAAAAAGTCCCTCGTTACCTAATTATCACTCGGATTGCTCTAGACCATGCCTCGCTTAGAAACCATCCGAGACTAGCCTAGCCCAAAAATTCCAACTCCCAAACCCAGATGTTTTCTAACCAGAAACTTGGCATAAAAGTTTTACCCATAACAACGAACCCGGTCATTACAAATTGTGGAATTGACAGTGGAATGAGGTAGGGAGGCTTGGGAAGGGTGTATAAGTCCAGAGGTAGTTTACCTGGGTAGTAAGGATTGTTGATAAAGGACCCTAGCTGTATATTTTTCAAGTTGTACGCTTTTTTTTGGATATTTACATGATATTATGTGGTGGATTTGGGTCGACTGATGATGCTTACTAGTACCTATCATTTGTACTAATACTACTCTTGCTATTTCTTTTAGGGGTATAGTCTAGTTGCAGGATCAGTTGATGTATCTCAGGTGAGGGGGATAGCAATCTCCAGCAGCTTCTACTCATCTCTTCCTATGGTGGGAGCTATGGTACATTTCTTTTATCAATTTCTCTTAGTATCTTTTGTATTTGTTTAGACTAGTTCCTAGGGAGGGTTTCCTATTGTATCAAAAGACTTTATTCGTTTTAAATATTGGGACTGGTTTTTCTTTTTTATTAAGGCAAATTTTCCTATTTTCTATTTACTTCCACAGGCCTATTTTAAATGGGGTGGTAAAGGTTTTTCTATCTAGGTGGTTAGAGTAGGAGCCCGCACGATCCCGGTGGTTGGGTCGTGACACCCTTTTCATCCCGCTCCACCAGAAATGCTGTCTCAAGTCCCTATACATCATACTTGCCCTAGGATGAATGGAATACCTAGAAGAATGAGCCTCCTGCAATATCAACTAAATCAAGTCACCTACTCTCGGAACACATATACAACCCTCGAATCTCAATACACCCACTGAATCTAAGGCGGCCTTTCTGGCCTCACCACTCAACACCTGATCTCAGAGCCCACGAAGCTGACTATCCCTAAACTGGCACTCTCGAATCATCTCTAGAAATATAGATTGATCCTCAACTCGAGAAAGAACCCTCCCCGGGTCAGAAATATCAAGTTGAACCATGCGATTGTCTAAGGACTGGATGTCTAAGGCCAATAGTCCCTCTAAAATTGATAAGAAATCTAAACTCCCCATACTCACTGCCTTCTGGCTTAAAGCATCTGCTACCACATTTGCCGTACTCGAATGATATAGAATGGAGATATCATAGTCCTTCTTAAACTCAATCCACCTCCCTGCCTCGAATTAAGATCCTTCTGACTTAGAATGTACTGAAGGCTATGATGGTTGGTGAATATCTCACAATAAATGCTATAAAGGTAATGCCTCTAAATCTTAAGTGCAAAAACCACCGCCGCCAACTCCAAGTCATGGGTAGGGTGGTTGTGCTCATGCACCTTCAATTGTTTAGAAGTATATGCTATGACACAGCCCTACTGCATTAGAACACAACCCAAACCATCACCTGACATATCACAATAAATTGTAAAACCCTGGCCCTCAACTGGAACAGTCAATATCTGAGCTATAGTTAATAAGGCCTAGAGCTTCAGAAAGCTCGCCTCACACTCATTGGAACACTAAAATGGGATATCCTTCTTAGTTAGTCTAGTCAAAGGTGCTGCAATAGAAGAGAAGCCCTCAACAAACCGTCTGTAGTAACCAGCGAACCCAATAAAACTGCAAACCTCGGTAAGATAAGTGGGTTGGCCCAATCATGAACTACCTCAATCTTCACCAGGTCTGCCATAATCCCATCCTTGGAGACCACGTTCCCCAAGAATGCTACAGACTCAAGCCAGAACTCACACTTTGAAAACCTGGCATAAAGTCGCTGATCTCTCAAAGTCTGGAGTACAATCCTTAAATTTTGCTCGTGCTCCTCCCAACTCCTAGAATATACAAGAATGACATCAATGAATACTATCATGAAAGAGTCCAAATACGTCCTGAACACGCGGTTCATCAAGTCCATGAATGTTGTTGGAGCATTGGTCAACCCAAAAGACATCACCAGGAACTTGTAATGGCTGTAGCATGTTCTGAAGTCTGTCTTAGGGATGTCCACCACCCAAATCCTTAACTAATAGTAGCCATATCTCAAGTCAATCTTAGAAAATATGGATACATCCTGAAGCTGATCAGATAGGTCATCAAGATGTGGCATTAAATACTTATTCTCCACAGTGACCTTATTAAGCTGTCGATAATTAATACACATATACATCGAGCCATCCCTTTTTCATAAAAAACAAGAGAAACCCTCGGCCAGAGAAATTCTTACCCAGAAGGTCCTGAAGTTGAACACTAAGCTCCTTCAACTCGGCAGGATCCATATGATAATATGGAATAGAAATAGGCCTGGTGCCCAACTCAATGTTGGTAGCAAAGTCTATGTCATGCTCAGGCAGGAGGCTAGGTAAGTCGGTAGGAAATACATCGGCAAAGTCCCAGACCACGGGAAAAAAATCAAGTAAGACAACCTCAGCACTAACATTATGGTCATATGCAAGATAGGCCAGTTACCTCTTCGACACCAAACTCATAGCCCAAATATAAGAAATAATTCCCATCATTGCATGACTAACTAACAAAACCCTATCACACAACTAGGGGTATGCCAGGCATGTTTAAGGTAATGGTCTTGGCAAAGAAATCTAAGATCGCATTATTAAGGGATAACCAGTTCATGCCCAAAATAACATCAACATCAACCATATCAATTATAACAAGATCTGCTTAACTGTCATACTCCCGAATAGTCACTACACAAGATCTAAATACCTGATCCATTGCTAAAGAATCCTCACAAAAGTAGCTACATGCATGGGCACATGCAAAGGCTCACTAAACAATCCCAACTGAGAAGCAAAGTAAACAGACATATAGGATTATGTGGAGCCTGGATCAAATAAATATATGTTGATAGATGATAGATTAAAATCATACCTATGCTCATGGAATCTAAAGCCTCCACCTCTGGTCTACATGGCATGGCATATAACTAACTACGCCCACTACTGGGTTGACCACCTTCATGACCACCGGTCCTACCAGGCTGAGCACCACTATGAGCATATCTACCTCTCTGAGTACCACCTCTGGCCGGTGGTGCCACTTCTCTAAACGACTATATTGCTACCAAAGGATCAACTATCCCATGCCAAGGACACTCTCGAGAATAGTGATCAAACTCCTATCAATCATAGCAATCCTGAGGGGCCCTTCCCTGCTGAGAAGTAACTACTAAACCAGAATGACCACTACGATCGAAAGACCCAGAATATAAACCCCGCAAATATTGACCGGAGCTCTGACCTTTATACCCTGGGTGACTACCATTAGAAAGCTGAAGTGAGGCCTGCAGGGGCCTACTAGGCTGAACATATCACTGCTACTAACCTCTACCAAAAGAACCTCTACCATAAAATTGGGAACCACTATAGCTGCCCTAGAGACGAGGACTCTTATCGCTTCCTCATTGGGCCTCGTGATGAATGCTCTTGATGGTACGGGTGTGATCAACCATATCTAAAAAGGACTAGACCGAAGATACCATACTCTCTATAGCTAGGCAAAGCTGAAGTCTTAACCCTTTAACAAAACAACACACCCTCTCATGCTCGGTAGATAAAATCATGGTGGCATGTCTGGATATCTTATGGAACCTTGACTCATACTCTGACACAGTCATATAACCCTGCTCAAACTTTGATAATACATCCTAAAGTTTCTCACGCTCACTGCGAGACATATAGTTACCCAAGAAAGACTCAGGGAACTATGCCCATATTATAGAAGGGGACACAGATGGTCAACTCTCTGAATAAGCTTTCCACCACTGCCTCGCTGGACCACCAAGCTAAAAAGTGGTGTAGTTTTCCCCATGGGACTCCACTAGACCGAGGTTATACAACCTCTCTTAGAAACATGTAAGAAACTCATGTGCATCCTCTCCTGGGGAACTTGTAAATCTCAGAGATACCAATCTAAGAAACTGACCCAGCATCTTCTGCTCCTCAGAAGTCATAACTGGTCAAGCTACCACTAGAGAACCAATTGGCTGGATATGTGGTACCTTGATATGGGGAGATACAATGGTAGGATATGATCCTACACCCTGAATACCCTGGGCCACTCCCTAAACTGAAGTATACAGTGTGTCACCCAAGGCACTCAATAATTAGGCTATGGCTACCTAAAGTGTCGATGAAATTGTATGCCTGGGTGAAGGCTGCGGTGGTCCCTACCCCACTAGTTGCTGAGGTGGTAGATTCATTGGTGCTATCTCTAGAGCAAACTAATGACCCTGATCATAATTAAGCTCTAGTGACGGCTCCCTGGCCTGGTGCCAAGATGGTGTTGCAGCTTGATCCCGACTTGGACCTCAGGGTTGACCTCTACCTCTGCCCCTAGCTGGGGCCCGAACTGCTAGCGCGGGGTCCTTGCCCTTGACTATTGTACCCTTGTCCTAACCATGTGATAAAGAATGAAACAGACAATATTTAAAAGTTAATAAAAACCTAGGATGCATGATAAAGAATCAAAAAGATGGGATTTTCCTAAGAATGCCCTATAGCCTCCTACAAATAGGATATGGACATCATCGTACCAATTCGTGAGACTCTACTAGACATTTGCTTTTGTACCAATGATACTGATGAACCTAGAGCTCTGATACCAATCTTGCACAATTCGATTTCTCTAGTTGTGATGGCACCTACTATAAACCTCTAGTAGGTAAGACAACCCTTAACCTAGCAGAAGAACAATACTTAAATAACAATGGCAAGTGGAAGTAAAGCATAACATAATAGAGAGGGGAGGAAACAAAATACACATAAAAATACCCCAAGACCTGGTATCAACTAGTAAAGGAGCTACTACAACATAAGGAGTACTAGAAAGGAGTAAATATAGACAACACTCTCCAAAATACAAAAGAAGAAAAATCATAAAGTAGATGGAGATAGGACAGCTCTGGATGCCAAATGGTTTTCTGTTGTGATTCATGACTGATTTTGGGTTAATGTGGTGTTAAGTTCTTCTTTATGCATCACTGGGGTTGGTCTTGATGTTGTATTGAGGCCATAATGCGATGGCGGGTGTTAAAGTTGATAATAGGGATTGAGAAGTGAAGGGCCTTTGCAGAAATTTGGAATTTCTAGGCTGCTGCAGTTGGGGCTGCCATAGCAGAGCTGACCTGCTATGGCGATCCTGCTATAATGGAAGTTTTTCTGCTATAGCAATGTCGCAATAGCAGTGTGCATGTCACTAGAGCGGTATGGGTGGGACAGAATCCTTGCCCTATTTTCCCCTATTTTGATTTTTATTTTCAGAATGTTTTGATTTGACAGTTAAGCTGTGAGCTACTATGTAAGGTATGGGAATCCCATATAGAACAAACTTATCATGCATAAGAGGTTAATACTGTTAAAACTAGCATCCGTGTACGTTAATAAAAGGGAAAAAGGAAAGAGAGAATAATGTCTAGTACTTACCCCAAACAGGGGCAAACCCGAAACAATAAAAATATATATAAGCAGGGGGGAGGTCCTACCGAATGCATCATTACTATCAGGGCTACGGAGGTAGGGTCCTCTAACTCTGTGTTGCTCAGGAAAGAGAACTCCTGCAGATCCTCTGACTCTAGCTGGGGAAGCTGATCAGGGACTACGCAGTTGAACATGACCTTTATGGTCTTCCACATCCGTGCAAGCATGCAATCCCAAGAGCGCCTCTTCTTGTTCTCCTCATCTAGCTCCCTACGAAGTGTTGCATAGTCTTGGGCAGGGGGAGGCAGGGCTGCATCTTTGGCAGTAGTGCTTTCTATGAACCTCTTGATCGCGGCTAAGTCCGTCTCCAATCGATTGCTAGTTATCAGGGGCTAGGACTGGGAAGGAGGGGTAGGATCATTGTCATCATCATCAGCTTCCTCTACAGTGTGGCTAATCTCGGCCTCACCCACCTTCCTCTTCTTTTCCTTAGAGGTGACCACCTTCACCCGAAGAGTGTGAAAGGGGGCATCCATCTCCACCTCTATGTCAGTATCATTCTCGGGTACCCCAAATCGCCTTCATAGCATAAACACCCGACTGAGAAGAAAGAGGCCCTTCTTGGTTCCCCGGAGAAGTCCCTCTACTCTGACATTATCTGTGACCTGATAAGTTGGCAATATACCAACTTATTGAGCCTTTATTCATCAATTATTGCCATGTTTTGATGAGATTAGAGGTACTTAATGCCTTTATTGATGAAAATGCATGTACTCTTGGTCAAGAGTAGAAAATAAAGGAATCGAACCCAAAAGGGCCCAAAAAGAGTTGAAGTGTGAAGGTGATCGAAAACAAGGAAGCTTCTGCTGAGAGGTGCGGTCATTGTGCGATCCGCACAATACTGTGTATGGTTCAAACCTTCCTTCAAATATCACTGCAAAAGCTACTAGCATCACTGTTCTGATAAGTGGAGACGTGTGATGCGCACAACATGTGGTGCGACCGCACATCGTGTCACATGTCGTGTCACACCACACCAGAAGGACAATTTTGCCAATTTTCAAGTGATGAATTGGGAAGGTTCTAAAACCTAATTTTTGGTGTGTACCTAGAGAACAATTCAGTTTTTACTTTCTCAACACCCAAGAAAGATATTAGGAGTGTACTTTTGGCTCTCTTCATCTTCTCCATCTATTTTCACTTTTTTTGTAAGATTTAAGCTTGTATTTGGATATTTTCTTATATATGAAAGGAATTATGAGTTACCCAATTGGTATAGCTTCTTATTTCCTTAGCATGAGTGGCTAATTTCCTTTTCTAGGGGTGTGCACATGATGGATATTTGAATTTGGGTATGTGTCTTATTTAATTGTGCTTATTACTGATGAATTGATATGGGTCGATTGAATTCCTCAAGTTTTAATCCTAAAATTGATGGTTGCAAACATTGATTTTGTTTTCTTAATTTTGTTCTTGCTTGAAAGAGGGGTTCATGATTCGGATAGGAATTCAATAGTGGAAATTTGGGATTTCCACCTTAGATTGAGGTTAGAAATAGTGTAATCGATGGAAACTCCCATCTAAGAATCTAAGCTAGAAATAATGTGATTCACCCAAGTAATTGAATTGGTTGGTTTATATCAAAACTATGGTGCTTCAACAAAGACCATGGGATATATATTTGGAGGATTGAGAGATTACCAAATATAACTAAAACCAATGTTACCTATATCATTTATCGAGAATTCGCATAATTAATCAAGTACCCTAAACTATTGTAGAATATCATCGGACGCATACCCCTAGTCATCCATCTTATTGCTTAAAAATCATGTGTTTCATTTCTCTTTTGTGTCAAATTAAACTTGCTACACAATTTTCCCTTTCCGATTCACCCTCATCTTTACTTTTAAATCTGTTTGAATGATACTTTCTTTAGTGCACTCATTCGATGATCTTTTAGAGAATCATCACTTCATTCCTCGTGGGATTGACCCCGATACTCATCGGGTTACTTATTTGTTTTGATACGATGATTGTAACACCTCCTAAGGAAGACTACTTTTGAATGTCATCAAAAATAGTGCCATTGCTGGGGAATGGTTCTTGATTTGCCATTTGATTATCATTTAGTTTACTTTTCTTGAGTTTTGTTCTCATTTTACTTTGTTGTTGTTTTTGTGTTTGAACGAACAGGGAACTCATGAGTCAAGCGGGTGACCAAGAGAGTGTTGACAGATACATGGATGTTAAGGATAGACCCATTGTCCATAGTGTTGTGGGCGTAATCTGCCTACCACAAATGGTTGGAAATGTCATGTTTCACGTCATAAGCAATACTCTCCATTTGATACAAATGAAAGGACTCTTTTGGAGGGCTGGCTCATGAGGATGCCAACAAGAATATCTAGAATTTCATTGAAATATGCCAGCCCTTCAACGTCAATAATATTTCATAACAATCAATCTGACTCTGTTTATTCCTATTTTCCCTTATGGGGGAAGCTACGACATAGCTTAAGGATCTCTCGGAGGGCTCTATTACTACATGGAATGGAATGGACTTATGGAAGGATTCTTGGTGAGATTCTTTCCCCCTTCGTGGATGATGCAACTAGGAGATGAAATCACCAACTTCCGACAACTTTCGGACGAGCCATTACATAAAGTATGGCTAAGATTCAAGAAAAAGCTTTTATTGTGTCCGAACCATGATTTGCCTGATAACATCCTACTTCAAAGATTTTATCGAGCCTTAAACTCAATGAATAAATTTATGGTGAATAATCTCACGGGTGGAACATTTATGGATCAACAATATGGTCTTGCCTTGACTCTCTTAGAATGGATGACAAAGAGAAACTATGCCTGGCACATTAGAGAGGTTGATGTGTCTACAGGGGTGACTTTGTTTATTATGATGAATGAAATAAGGTGAAAGGACAAAAAGAGAGATGAAACAATGGCCAAAATATTAACACAAATTGATCTATTCACCAAACATGTGATGGTGGCTGGAAATAAAAGTGTGAATAATGTGAGTACACATGAGGCTAAGGCCAATGAGGAGGATTTCTTTACTATTATAGATGGGAAAATTTGTAATCTATCAGCGGGTTCTTGACCCAGGTATTGACACTCGAGAGATGAGAATCAAGGTTGGAATAAAGATAAAGATTGTGATGGTCCATGGCGTATATGTGAGAAAGCCGGTGATTGTTATAATCACCATAGTGCCAATCCTTATATGCCTCCCCCAAAGGCTGATGATTCTTATTACAAGACAAGTGTAAGTGATCTGGCTAGCTCCAAAATTGAAGATACGTTGCAAAGAGTAGAGTCTACGAATAATAGGGTGAAAGAATTAAAAGATAAGATATCAACTTTTTATCAAATAGTAAGTTCCCATTCAGCATCTATCAAGCATTTAGAAGCCCAAATGAACCACCTCTCCACTCAAATGAACCTTCGTATGAAGGGTACGCTTCCTAGTTATACATTTGCTAACCAAAAAAATGATAGCCATGTAATGGCAATTGTTACTAGAAGCAGGAAGAGGTTGGATGTAGTGAGGAAGCCAATTGAGGATACCATGGTTGACTTGAGTAAAAAAAGTGCTTAAGATGTTGTGATTAAAGACAAAGCTGATGTGAATCCAAATATTGGGGCAGAGCCAAATACATCCAATGTGCTTGACAATGATGAGGACCCACATGAAGAAAAGGATGAGACTGAATCCCCTTCTCAAATTGCTATTGATATTGAGGAAGATGCTCCAAGTATACCAAATCCACTAATGAAAAGACCCTCTCCTCATCCTCAGAGATTGGACAAGTAAAAGAAAGATGCACAATTTAAAAAGTTTGTTTACATGTTCAGCAAGCTAGCCATTAATATTCCTTTGGTGGATGCGCTTATGCAAATGCTGGGGTATGCAAAGATCACGAAGGAGTTGCTCAATAAAAAGTGGGTGGTTGATATGGGAACAATTGAGGTGACTCATAGTTGCAGCGTAGTGATGACAAGTAACATTTCCTCTAAATGGGAAGATACAAGAGCATTCACCATCCCGTGCACTATAGGAGTGTTTTTGTTTTGAAAGGCCTTATGTGATCTTGGGGCGAGCATCAATTTGATACCCCTTGTGATTTTCAAGAAGCTTGGCTTGCGTACTCCTAAGCCTATATCAATGATATTACTTATGGCTGATCACTCAATTAAATGCCCAGTGGGGATTTTGTTTGATGTGTTGGTAAAAGTAGACAAGTTCATCTTACCAGCCGACTTTGTGGTCTTAGATTGTGACATTGATATTGAGGTGCCTATCATATTGGGGAGACCATTGTTGGCAATCAGGAGAGCACTGGCTGATGTGGATCTTGGAGAGCTTAAGTTCTGTGTAGGGAGCAAAGAGGTAACCTTTAATGTGTGCCAACCTACTAAACCATCGGACGAGTTCAGAGTTCTGCCGGTGATCAATATCAAGGGCATGTTGGTTGAAGCCCTTGGTGAGTTTGAGGTGAAAGAAATACCCAAACCTATGGTGTTGTCGACTTGGCAACAAGATGATGTGATGAAGATTTTGAAAGAGCAACTCCCTTGTTTGGGATGGGGCCAACCTAATAGGATTGGCATGCTCCCAGGAAAGGATTGAGGATTAAGGTAACATTGTTGAGCCGCGACATAAAATCAAGCGCTTCTTGGGAGGCAACCCAAGTGTTTTTACTTTATTTCTTATTACCTTTTGTTATTTTTGGTTTGTTTCATGGATGCAAAGAGATGGAAAAATGATAAAGTGGAAGGAAAGAACCGGAGGGAAGGTGCAACGTGCTGTGAAGATTTCACCACTCATTGTGAGGATCGCACTAGGCACCGCACCCCCAAGCAAAAAACTGGAAGAAGAAAATTCTAGAGGTGACATGTGACAGGTGGTACGGACCGCATCACCCGTTTTGTGCGTCATAACATAAGTCAAAAAACTGGGAAAGTTTGTTATCAAGAATTAGCTTGTGCGACGTGATGTGCGAGCCACACAGTTGCAGGTGAGAATCACACATTGTGCCGCACACTGATAAGTTTTAAAAAAAATTATTGACCGGCCATTGACTAATCCAACCTGGAATCTGACCCCTAACTTTTCTTCTCCTTTTCTCTATTATAAACCGTCACCCCCACTTCTTTTCTCCATTATACTCCTATAAACCTCTATAACTTTCTCCTAAAAATCCCCTACAATCTCTTACTTCTCCGAAAATCTTCTCCCCTTCACCCAAACTCTATCACCATCGTACCACTAGTCACCGTCGCCGTTGTTTTCCAGTCAAGCTCTTGGGCACCATTGTTGTCACCCCAAAAGCTTCAATTTTTAATTTTTCCTCCCTCCGCTCTATTTGTGGTAAGTTTTCTAATGTTAAATTAATGATTTTAAGTAGATTGAGAACTTTTATTGCGAAGCATGCTAGTTTAATCTTTCATATTTGTTGTGGGTGAGATCCAAAAATTTTGGGACCCAATTTGTGGGTATATTACTGATTTTGTCTGTGATGAACTTAGTAGACTTGTTATGATTATGCATGTGCTTCACTTTAATTTTTAGCCCTAATTTTTGAGTTTGGGGTGAAGTCTGAGTAACCCACTTGAGTTGATGCATGGTTTGGCTCTATGATAGATTGGGTGACATCATTCTTAAGGGAAAATTGTCATCTTCCCAAGGTTTTTGTTGAATCATATTGTTGGGTTGAAAATTGTTGTTACTATTGCACCCCGTGTGTTGTTTCAATTGATTATGATTATACGGTGAGCACTTTGGTTGAGTGGAGTGAAATACTGTGCATTAAATGTGCCTATATGTTTTCATGAAGGCTTGATGTTCCCGATGATAGATGGGGTAACGTCTTTCTTAAGGGAAGTCATTGAGCCTATTCTTGAGTTTTTGATTATGTTGAAAGATTCCGGGGAAGTCTAAGTACTCGGATGATTTGGTTTTGGTCAATACATGCTTAAGCCCTATGGAAAATTGGTGTTTTTGCCTAGAGATCGTGCATTCCACAGGTGTTGCTCTGCGAGTCACATATGTAACACATAGGAAAACAAGAAATTGCAAAATTCCAACTATTTCCTTATGCATTTTGCATGCGATCCGCAGATCTCCATGTACAAAATGCACAAGGCTTCGCACATAGTTAAAAAATGTTGCCAGTTCACTGAACTGAGGGGTGAGGGATCATGCGACGCGCACAATGGCTAGTGCAAATTGCATCTGCCTTCACACCCTGAAGGAAATCCATTCAAGTTTATGATTACATGTGCGACACCATATGCAACGCGCACTTCATCAGGTGTGGTCCGCACGTGGATCGCACATTCCATCAATCACCAGATGCATTTTTTTCTCTTCTGCATTCTATTTCTTTTTCTTTTGTTAACTTCTTGTAGCATTTTCTTCTTTCAAATACTTCAAAAAAAATAAAAAAATAAAAAAATAAAAATATATAAAAGGATTTTGTTATTTCCTTGTAGTATTCACAATCTTCGTGTGCAGACTATGTCTTCTAGCGAGGAAACTCAGTCTGCAACACAAGTAGGCCATCAGCTTATCCTATCTCCTCTTCTATATCAAGGGGTAAGAAGAAAGCCCAAACGGCTTCCACAACACCTCCTCCCGTGCAAGTTTTGGAGGAGGAAAGAATTTGGTTTAGGATAGAAGGCATGAAGGCCATCTATGATAGAGACAGGAAAAGAACCTTCAACCCAGAGTATAGCTTTAACTTGGCAGCAGTTGGGGATGATTTGCCTAACATCCCACACAAGTTTTATACCCGCCAGTGGTTCCCATTTCAGGAGGTACCCGGAGGTTATTATAAGGAGGTGGTTTGTGAATTCTTTGCCTCTTATCAGGCCAAGCAAGATTCTAAGGGGTATAATGGCAATGTAGAGGACTTCTCATGCTTAGACTCAGTCATGGTTTAGGGTAAAAAAATCCACATCACCCCCACTTCTATCAATGCCATCTATTAGGGTAACCCAATTGACCCTGCACCGGCACTTGGGGATAAATTGTTTGCTGAGCTAAATTCACTTGAATGGGCTGCCACTATAATTGCCCCTGGAACTCCTCTCTGGGCCACTATGATGGGTACTATCCCACACCAAACCCTATATTTTTAGGCCCACTTGTGGTATGACTTTGTCCACTCCAGGTTCCTTCCTTTTCAGAATGATCAAAAGGTTACCTATGAGGGGGCCATTCTGGTTGCTTCTATCATGTCAGGGGAGCATATTTACTTTGAATATATAGAGTCTGTCATGATCAAGAGAAAATCTCGTTGAGGTGGTGATTCCTTCCCCTTTCCCGTACTCATTAGCAAACTCTGTGCAAAGGCTGGAATTCCATACTTTGACTGTAATGTTCCTTCTCCTACCACTACTGTCCTTGACCTTGCAAAAAATACAGACATGGAGGTCCCTAGAATAAAGAGGCACAAAATGAACCGTTTGAGGATGTCGAGGTTTAGGATACATATGATGAGCCTACAACTTCTTCCCCTTCTATATCAGCTTCGCAAACACCTACTCTTGCAGAGTTAGGAAATCCTATAGTTGCTGCACCTACTGGACCTTCACTATCTTCCTCAACCCCGACTGGTTTCCAAAAAGTGGTTAACTTGACCCATTCTCATGATAGGCAATTAACTGATCTATCCAATAAGTTGCCTGGTATGATTCAGAGGGTCGTCAAGAGGGCTATGAAAGAGGTCATGGATAGTATGAGCACCCTATGTAAGAGGGTGGATGTTATTGAGAGAGCAGTGAAGGATTTTTAAAGGGACGTTGACAAAGCAAAAGGGAAAGACCCAATGGTCGAAGTTGATGCGAGTGTATTTAAGACCGCAATGGCTGCACCCCATCACACTCCTGGCCCCATTGATTTGATGTTTGCTGCTATGGATGATGATGAGAAATTGGCTGATGATCAGGATCTTGTGCTCCTGTAAGTGCTTAAAGATTCGCAGCTTACAGCCCATTCCCACCAAGGTTGAGCAGGTTCTAGTGGGCGGCAGAGCATGCAGATGATAAGGAGTAGTCATACAGGGAGTTGTTGCACCCTTTTCCTTACCTATTTGAGCTTCAGCATTGAGAGCAATGCTTCTTTTGTTGGAGGAGGTGGTGCATATTTGATTGTTGTTGTTGGTGGCCCCTGTTGGGCTTTAGATATTAATTTTATTGCCCTTGTCGGGCCTTGACATTTCTATTTCCCTACTAGATATTTATTTGACCTTTGTCGGGCATGTTTGAATGATTGTGGTATTTCCCTTGTCGGGCCTTTTATTTCTAGTGCTTATACTGTGCCCTCGTGGGGCTTCTTATGTTTATGTGTTCCTTGAGTTGTGAATACCGGATTGGTCCTACACGATTTATTGTTTCACTACCCGTGCTTTGCAAATGCACTAGTGCCTACGCCGAGGCTTGAGTTCAAATGATTCATGAGCGCTTTTATCTTGGTTGCATTGTTAATAGTAGAGTAGTAAATAAACTCCAAGGTTTTTTTTCATACTACGGTTCTTTCCCAAGGAGAAAATTATTTTCTTCTTATTTTCTTTTCTTTGTTTTTGTGTCGAACAGATTGATGTTTCCCTATGATAGATTGAGAGGCGACTTTCTTAAGGAAAAATGCCAAGTTTTAGTTTAAAATTGAGTCTGTGTGTTTCTTGTCTCGAAATGGACCCACCAAAAAAAAATCTTGGCAATTATTTTTTGGCAAATTAAAGGAAAGAGGAAAAATTATTTTGAGTAAAGCATTCTCTTGTCATAAAAGATTGTATAAAAGAACTCGAAATAGCTTGTCAAAAGTCCTTTGTCCCAATTGATTGTGAGACTAATTGTGAAGTTCTTATGTTGTGATGCCTTGTGTGGTAAGGCTATACTTCATTCTTGTGTACATGTTTTGTCTAGACCTTTCCCCAAATGTGATTCAAGGTGAAATCCTAGATGTAACCGAGCTTTGAAAATGACCTTTGGCCCTTTTTGAAAAGTCACTTTACCCAAATTGACTTCCTTGTACATTGACCCTAGTAAGCCCCTTTGAGCTTGTGACCCTTCCTTGGAACCGTGTTTGAAACCTTAACCCTTTTTGGAACCTCAACTTTGACACCCATCCCCCTAATGGCTCAAAAATGAAATGTAGGCTAAAATCCTAAGTTTGGGGGAAAATTGAAATGATAACATAGGCAAAAGCCTAAGTTTGGGGGTACATGCACCAATGTGAAGAAGAAAAGGATGTGTTTCAATGCAAGGTAGCGCCATATGCTTAAATAAAAAATTGCTTTAAATTTTCCAATGAAATGAACAAAATGAAAAGAAAAGAAGGAATTAGTGCTACCAAGTAAAGGTGATATAAGGAAGTCGAATGATCAAGTTGAAGAGAAACTTTGAGTTGTGAGAGGGAGAAATAAGGTGAAGTAATGTTTGAAAATGTGAGCAATGTTTTGAATGATCTTAAGGAGAGTTAGGGAGATTTAGTCACTTGAGCTAAATGCAATCCTCACCTTAACCCTAGACAATATCATAACTCTGAAGTCCTTAGTGATTCCGAGCTTGGTAACTTTACATTAGTGGAAAATTACACAAAGGGAAAGCCTATGGTTCAACTCTTGTGCACTCAAACTTACTTGAAAAAGTGAGTGTCTCTTTGGTTCTCTTATAATCCCTTTTAATTTTGTATTGCATGATTGTGAGTGGGATTCTCTCTTGTGGTGAGTGGAATCACACACTTGAAATGAATGATAAAATCTCTATTTCAATTGAGAGGAATGAATAAGACAAGTTCTGTGGCGAATCTCGTGCAATCGCACCCTGCAATATGTGGCTTGATTATGCATGTTACTCTTGTTAGTGAAGTCCAGCCGCATGTGCGACCCAAGTGCAAAGTGAGGTGTTATCGCATCTGGAGATATGTCGCTCGTACGTTGTTCACTGCTCAAGCAGTTGTTGATCTCCCTTGTGCGATGGCACCAGCAAAATGCATGTGCCATTGTGTGTCTTGCATATCTATCACAACCCTTGATATCTCATTCACCTATTCTGATCACCTTCACACTTTAACTTCTTTTTAAGCTCTTTAGGTTCAATTCGTTTGCTTTTTTCACTCGACCAAGAATTCCTGCATTTATGTCAATAAAGCCAATAAATACCTCTAATTCTCATCTAAACATGGCAATAAGGCAAACCTTGAAGGTACATGCCAATGACTTGAGAAGCTTGAATATCTTGTTTTGAAATGACAAATTCCCTTGCTTTTGAATGAGAAATGAAGCCCTTTCAAATTGACTTTTTGAAATGAGCACTTTCCTTGAGCATATGATGGTATAAATTGAGATGAGCGTTATAGTTGAGTCTTTTGTTTGAGTCTTTTTGTTTGTATTATTCTTAGTTTGTAGATTTTTAGATTGATCTTGTGTACACCCCTTTTAGAACTGATTCATTCCGTACATCGTAAGTATCTTGCTTGAGGACAAGCAATACTTCATGTTTGGGGGTTTGATAAGTTGGAAGTCTACCAACTTATTGAGCCTTTATTCATGAATTATTGTCATGTTTTTATGAGATTAGAGGTACTTATTGCCTTTATTGATGAAAATGTAGGTACTCTTGGTCAAGAGTAGAAAACAAAGGAATTGAACCCAAAAGGTCCCAAAAAGAGTTGAAGTGTGAAGGTGATCAAAAATAAGGAGGCTTCTGCCGAGAGGTGCAACAACTGTGCAATCCACACAATCATGTGTGTGGTCCGCACCTCCCTTTGCACATCGCTGCAAAAGCTACTACCATCACTGGTTTGATGAGTGGAGACGTGCAATGCACAGAACACGTGGTGTGATCGCACATCATGTCGCACATCGTGTCGCACCATGCCCGAAGAGAACCTTTTTCCATTTTCATGTGACGCATTGGGAAGGTTCTAAAACCCAATTTTGGGTGTGTACCTAGAGAACAATTTAGTTTTTACTTTCTCAACCCCCAAGGAAGATATTGGGAGTGTACTTTTGTCTCTCTTCATCTTTTCCATCTATTTTCACCATATTGTAAGATTTAAGCTTGGATTTGGATATTTGCTTATTTATAAAAGGAATTATGAGTTACCCAATTGGTATAGCTTCTTATGTCCTTAGCATGAGTGGCTAATTTCCTTGTCTAGGGGTGTGCACATAATGGTTATTTGAATTTGGGTATGAGTCTTGTTTAATTATGCTTATTATTGATGAATTGATAAGGGTCTATTGAATTCCTCAAGTTTTAATCCTAAAATTGATGGTTGCAAACATTGATTGTGTTTTCTTAATTGTCTTCTTGCTTGAAAGAGGGTTCATGATTCGGATAGGAATTCAATAGTTGAAATTTGGGATTTCCACCTTATATTGAGGCTAGAAATAGCTTAATCGACGGAAACTCTCATCTAATAATCTAAGCTAGAAATAGTGTGATTCACCCAAGCAATTGAATTGGTTGGTTTATATCAAAATTGTGGTGCTTCACTAATGACCATGGGATATATATTTGGAGGATCGAGAGATGACCAAATATAACTAAAACCAATGTTACCCATATCATTTATTGAGAATTCGCATAATTAATCAAGTACCCTAACCCATTGTAGAATCCCATCAGACGAATACCCGTAGTCTTCCATCTTATTGCTTATAAATCTTGTGTTTCATTGCTCTTTTGTTTTAAAATTGAACTTGCTCTGCAATTTTCCCTTTATAATTCCCCCCAATCTTTACTTTTAAATTTGTGTGAATGATACTTGCTTTAGTGCACTCATTTGATGATCTTTTAGCGAATCATCACTCAATTCCTCATGGGATCGACCCCGACACTCATCGAGTTACTTATTTATTTTGATACGACACTCTTAACACCTCCTAAGGAAGAGTGCTTTTGTACATCACCATGCCCCCACATTCAGTTGAATACCTTGTATGGCACAGGCCACCACCAAAGATCGAGGATATGATACGTCAGTGAGGTTGCTCGATGGACGAATCCTCTAGGACACTAAGTTCGGCCACCTTCGAGCATCAAAAGTGAAATAAGTGCTCGTGATGCCCTCAGTACTGGGCCAGTAGACCTGGTCCCTGAACTACCCCTCTATCAGTGTGTCCCTGAGCCATTTCATATCCATCTTTTGGAGCTTGGTATTATAGGCAACATTGGAAACATTAGGCACTCCTAGTACCTCATTGATAGTTCGAATATCCACAGGTACATCCACTCCTCACATGCGAATAGTAGGGTTGGGGTTGTCCCAATGCACAGTAGAAAGTATGGCATAAAACTCCCTCACCTAGCCTGAGTGCCCGGAATGGGGAGCCTCCATCAATGGACCCTAGCTAAAGTCTTGGAGTTGATTATAGAAATCCCCTGCCTTCTCTTCCATGCCCCTCATGTTAAAGGCCCTCTCATAGCAAAGACCAGTCCTTCGGCAGTCCCAGAATCTATCGCAACTAGCATCATTGAGGAACCTCTTGTAAGGTGGAATATGTGCTTGTCGGCAGCCATCGAGTTGTTAGATCTACAAGATTAACAAATGGTGGGATTAGAACTCGTAAGATGCAGGGAAACCAAAATTTAGAGAAAAATACAATACCTGTCATGGCTGGGAGGGTACTGCCTCAAGCCTCCCACTATAGTGGACTACTTCTTGTTATGGTGATGGTGCTATAGCAGGAATTTCTTTGCTATGACGGTATCACTATAGCGGAGCAAGGCTGCTATAGCAGCCTTCATCATTCCAGAATTTCAAGAGGTGCACCAACGGTGCCTCTTGACCCAAAATCTCATTCTTCATAGTCTAAGTTCATATCCGTGTTCCCAAAGTACACTACTATAATTTCATGCAAAAATTTGGGCATTATAACTCCTTAAAATTGCCCAAAATGACATTTTCAAACAAGAACAACCCCTCACGTTCCCTACCCTTTTCAACCTATTTTTGGCCATGAACCCCGTAATCTTTATGCCCAAAACACCATGGGAGCATTGTAAACATAAGGGAAGCATTCATGCTTCATGGATTCAACCAAATGAAGGCAAAAATTCAAAATTCAAAGACCAACCCAATTTCTACTCTATTCATCAAATTCAAGCATAAAACTAGTTATATTCGTGCAATAAAGTAAGAAAAGTAAGGGGTTACGATTGTTACCTTATTTTTGATTTTAGGAGTGAAGTGATCAGGGAGAAAGTGGTGTTTTTAGATGAAATAGGGGGAGAATAGGTGAGAAACCCATTTTTCACCCCTATAAACTGTTATCACCCGCTATAGCTGGAGGCTGGCCGCTATAGTGGTGCCGTTATAGCAAAAACAATCTCACTATAACAGGGTCCAAACCACTGAGTCGAGAAATATTCTTGTTGCGTCATTCATTTAGTTTCCCCAACCCAGTATTTTAGTGAGGCCTCAGATTACTTGGGCAAACGGGAGGAGTTACTCTAATTTGTTTGTGCAACTCGAAAAAAGGGATTCCCTAACGGGGAGGAATCAAATTAACTTTTGGTTAGTTGGTTACACCTAAGGAAATAAAAGTTTTGGTGATTTGCGTAAGGCTATTATTATACTATCAAGGTAGAGCAATAGGATTCCAGGGAAGGCTTCTTCTTTACTTTCTGCCTTAGAAATTATTCAGGGATGAATGATGGGTAAATTGGTATCTGTTGTACCGACCTGTTTAGTCGTTATTAAAAGACACATCATTGTGGGTTGCCAGAATTACAGAAATACGCTATCAAATGAATTTGGGGTGACACGATGAAAATTTTTGGAAATTGAAATTTTATTCGGGCTGACGGGACCAGTAGCTAGAAAATGTAGATTTTATATTGGGACTCCTTCTCTTCAGTTGTAAAAAGATGAGGGTTTCTCCAAAATCCATCCTATGCTGCTCCAAAGCTTGGGAGTAATAGAGAGAAAGGATTCCCGCTCGGATTGGGTAAGACCCATGGATTCCAGGCCTACTTTCCATCAGGATTCACCTCTATGGAGCCAAACTTTTGTGTTCAGACTCCTAAAGCAGGTGCTTGGCATCCAGGTAGGCTAGGTTTAATTGAGTAGTATAGAATTCTTTTCTATTTCATAATATATTGTAGATTGACGGGAAAATTCATGCTTAGACCTTCGGGCACGGAGTCTGGGTGGCTGAAACATATTGAATGTTGCTAAGTAGGGTGGGAATTTGCTATTATAATTAATTTTAACCCTATGACTGATGGTGGGTGTTTATTTTATAGTTTTTAATTCTTGGCGAACCAAATTTTGGGTGGGTTTCCCAAAATTGGTAACGAAAATGTAAAAAAAAGGAGGGTTGCTAGGTCATAGCAGATTCCCAAGGTTGGTGTAAATGATGTAAATAGGATGAATAGGAAAGGTTCGAAATTCTTGATATTAGGAGACGAATTCCCTGGGAAAGAATGTATACTCCTAAGAGGTTTAGGATTCGAGGTTAATGGACTCACGTGCTTAGTTGAATAAGTCGAGGGTTAGTTTTTGGACAAGTTATAAAGGTTAGTGTAATGAATCATTCATGTTCGTGGTAGGTGATGATTGAATTGTTTCCCAAATTACATTATGTGTGTATGTTACCTATTACATTAGTATTGCTTGTACAATAGGTGTTTAGGGAAGAAGGGAATGAATGTGAAATGATATCTTACTATCAACTTCATGTAATGAACTTGTCTTAATACTTGTAGGTTTACAAGTGTGGTTGTATTCATTGTGTTTTTTATTGTATGATATCTGTGATTCTTTCATTGTCTTGGGTATCACACCTAGTACAGATTATTGGTTGGCTCGGGTACCATGCTTGGTATTGGATATCTATCAGTTTGCTCAGGTACTATGCCTGGTACAGATTCTATTATGGTTGGCTCGGGTACCACGCTTGGTACATGTTTAGTTGTTTTTCTGTGTATTGGTTCCATGAGTGAATCAGGTTTATTCATTATGATGTATTTATTGCATGTTAGTCCATGAGTAACCAGATTATTGTGTTTAAATGATGGGATGGTTCTTGAGTAGATCGAGATTGCATGATAAACATCGTAGATGATGTCTTAAGGATCTTTGGGTGGTCCGAGTTACTTGAAAGGGGTTTTGAAATTGTACGTGGGTGGTTGTTATGGTTTTTGGACATATTTCTTATAATTGTTGAGTCAAGCTATTGACCGGGGTTTCACACGGGTGGTCTACGGACTTGGCTTCAGGCTGGGGGTCAGGGTGATCGACTTACGATTCTGGTTGAGATTTTATCAGGTTGTTCATTAAATTGGCAAAGGGTTAAGAGTAAAGATTTTTGACTTAGGGTCTTAGGTGAGAAAAATGGACCTGCTAACAGGGATAGTTAGTAATTTGATTACGGGACTGAAACTGGTAAGGTATTTTTAGTGTTTGGCAAGATGGGTGGGCTTGGAGAGTCTTAGCATTATAAAGGGTTAGGTCGTGACTGAAAAAAGAAGGGTGGAGCATCTTCTAATAGTGGAATTGGAAGTGGAATAAGGTAGGGAGTCTTGGGACAGGATGTCTAAGGTCCATGGGAAATTTACCTGGGTAGTAAGGGTTGTTTATAAAGGACTTGGACTATTTAACTTTCAAGTTGTATGCTTTCTTTTGGATTTTTACATGATAAAATGTGGTGGATTCAGGTCGACCAATGATGCCTACAAGTACGTGTTGTTTGTACTGATACTACTCTTGCTATGCCTTTGGGTATAGTCTAGTTGCAGGATCAGTGATGTTTCTTAGGTGGCGCGGATAACATTCTCGAACAACTTCTACTCATCTCTGTCTATGGTGAGAGTTGTGTCTATTTTTTATGTTGTTTCATATTCTTAGAAGGTCTTGTACCTGCTTTAGACTAGTTCCTAGGGAGGGGTTTTGTTGTTTTTCTAAAGAATTTTTATTGTACTCAAGTTTCGTAACTGTTTTCTGATACTAAAGGCAATTCTTATGTTTTCTTATCGACTTCCACATTTACCAGTTAAAATCAGGTGGTAAGGATTCTTCTATCTAGGTACTTAGAGTAGGTGTATGTACGGCCTGGTAGTTTGGTCATGACAATAGTAAAGCTAAGTAAAGCAACCTAGATATAACCTAACCAAACCTCCATAAGTCTGTAAGGTGCACACATTAACAAGTAATAGCCTGAGCGGACCCCCATAAGCCTATAGGGTGCAAACAACTACAACTACCTAATACCTGCCAATCCTAACCAGGAAATGAACTCAAATGACGACATAGGTGCCAGGGGAGTGATATACATTGGACTCAAACTGCACTCATAGACGTAAATTAGAATAGCAAGCGACCAAACTGTGACTGAGTTTTCTATTTAATGAACATGCAAGACCCGAACTTAAATTGATTATGATATGACAAATAAATATGAATGCAAAACTCAAACCAAATATAATATTGATGTACCATGGTTTTGCGACACTTTTGACGCTTGAAACTTGGAATTGGAGTATGTTCCTTAGAAATTTTTAGTAGATTTGATGTGTTTTTGAGTATTGTGCAGGAAAATAGGGTTCGGAGACTAAGTATGGAGAAAAGATTGCAAAAGTAGATGAAACTGACTTCTACGACTCAACTCCATGAGTCGTGAATCATTCCACGAGTAGTGGAAGTCAGTCGTGGAAAGAGTATAGCAGATTGTGTTGAAACCTGAGTTCTATGGGAGGTTTCCACGAGCCATGAAACTATTCACGAGTCATAGACCCAAGTCATGGAAGCTGATCAGAGAAGGAGAAAACTGTTTTTGAGATCTATGACTCAATTTCACAAGCCGTGATTCAAGTCACGAGTCATAGACTGAACTTATGGAAAGGAACCCGCGGGATGATAAAATCTCTGAGTTTCACGAGTACTGTTGACGACCCGTAGAAGCTTCATGACCCGTAGACTATGTCTGTGGAAGCTGCCAATTCTAGTTTTCCTTGTTTACTTAGGATAGGATTTCTAATATCTATAAATACCTTTCCTAGGTTTTCTTTTACGTTTTATGCTCGATACTTTGTAGAAAACACATTTGTAAAATTGTGATCTTGGTTTGTTCTTGGTTTTGAGAGTTAATCACATTCATAGTTCTTTATTCTTGAGTTCATCTTAATTTATTCAAGTTTACGGATTTCTTTACTTCTTATTGTAAGTATATGATCATGAACGCATCAATAACTTCTGATTATTTACTTATAACTATGAGTAGCTAAATCCACAACTAGGGTTGTGGGAACCATGAAGGATTAACGAAGTAGGCAAAGTACTTGGTTATTTTAGGGCGGTGTTTATGCATGTATTGTTCTTCCCTTTGCTTTGATTACTTTTTAATGGTGTACAACGTTAGAACTCGCCTTATCTTTACTTGCTGGACCAAGGAGGTAACGGATGGGAAAAGGGTTGTTCAATAACGGAGATTTGAGGCTACCAACTCTCATCTAATAGCTTGACCTTATCCGGGAATAGCTAATCTGGGATCCAGGGTAAGGGTTAGGAAATCATACACCCACGGTCGGACCAAGGCGTGTGGTGAAATTCATCTATCTGAGGGACCAACTATTTAGGTGAACCTAACTTATCGATTCTGCATGCTGAGCACCAAGCTAGTTTACTAAGTACAATGTCTTACTAAGTTATGATCTCATGGGGAACACTACCCTAGTCACTTCTCTTATTGATAACAACTTCTGAAACTATTACTTATTACTTGTTACGAATCTAAGTTCCGATAAATACTTGTTACTCAAAACCCCCCCTTCCGAGGGAAATAAATGTCTAACAGCGCAAGTAAACACTAATCAATCATAGTCCTACCATATTTCATGTGGGATCGACCCCAACCTTCGTTGGGTTCTATATTTGAACAGAGACCGCTTATGCTTCTAAAAGGAGGTGTAATTTAGGCGTATCAAATTTTGGCACCATTGCTGGGGAATACAGTTTTGGATTAAGAGAGATTGTGTTTATTTCACTATTAGTCCTTATTTCCTGATTTTACTTTTTGTGTTGTTTTTATTTTTTTACACAGGTTGCACACTTGTGCATGCCCAGCAGGAGGAGTCAAGGCAATCCCTTGATCCCATATGATCCTAAACTCTCTAGAACTCTAAGAAACATGGCTAAAGTGGGAGTTTATGAGACACCAAAACAGGTCACAGCTCGACTGTTGGCCAAAGAAGAGCAGAGGAAAAAGGCAGGGGAAGAAGCCCTTGCTACTGAAGATGCTCAAATTACAGCAGAACTTGCAGCTCGAAATGCAGTATCTGAGCAAGCAAGGTGGCAAGACAACAAGCTACCCATCAAGCCGCACTCAATGCACAAGCTGCAGAAGACAAGGCAACTCGACGACATGTACCAAAAGTAAATAGAGGCAGACAGCAACCCTGACACATCCCTCGAGTTAATATTGATGATAATGATACAGGAACCACAGGCCCCATAGTGTTGACTTTAATGCCTGATGGAGTAAAGTTCGATATTACTAGAACTATGATTCAGCTACTGAACCTGAAGAGATTTTTTGATGGCAAGCCGACGGATAATGCTAACTTGCATTTGTCAAACTTTACGGGGATCTGCAGTGACTACAACCTTCCAGGAGTGGATCAGGATGCTCTCAGATTGCGGCTCTTTCTATTTTCATTGACTGAAGAAGTGACTCTTTGGCTTGCAGAACTACCGGATGCTTCTATATTCACATGAGCTGAGCCGAGAGATCAATTTTTAGAGAGGTTCTTCCCTCTATCAAGGATGTTTCAGCCAAAGCAGGAGGTCTATAATTTCAAACAGCTTCCCATGAAGGCATTGTATGAAACATGGTTGCGGTTCAATAAGAAGTTAAAGCAAGTCCCAAATTATGGAATCCCTTCAGGTCACTTGATGGAGATTTTTTACAAAGCATTGAATGCAAATACTAAGGTGGTAGCAGATACAGGGACCGGGGGAGAATTCATGGAGAATACGTATGGTGAAGCCTCGGTGATGCTTAATAGGGTTACCAAGATGAATAGAGCCTGGCATACAAGAGATGAAGAAAGCCCGGCAGGAACTTATGCAGTTGGGAAATCCAGTGACCACGAAGAATTCTAGGAAATTAAATAGAACTTCGCATCTCTACAAACTATTGTTGATCTAATTGCAAAACAAATTCTTAATTGGGGTTTGGAGAAGGTGAAGGTTGTTGGAACACAAGGTAGAGTACCGAGAAAAGATGAGAACTACTCAGATGATGAAGAGGTTAGTTATCTTAATGATCAAGTGGCGGGTTTCTGGGTCAATGGCCAAGGAAATCAAGGTCAGAACAGAGATAAATATGACAACTACAATCGGTCCGGCTACAGAGATAGGAGCAGATCTAGAGACAAAGATGGTGATTGGAACAAGAGGTATAGATACAAGAATGATAGAAGTGGTTTGTATGTCCCTCCTAGAAATCGCAAAGATAGACTTGAACAACCATCCATGAGGGAGTTGCTCAATAAAGTATATCAAAAGGTTGATTTTATGGATGTAAGCATGAAGGAGATGCGAGTCGACCTTTCAAGCATGAGTCAGAAAGTGGAGGCTAATTCTGTTTCCATAAAGCATCTTGAGACTCATATTCACCAGATGTCTACTAGCATAAATGCACGTTAAAAGGGTACTCTCCCAAGTGACACTATTCAGAATCCAAAGAATGATCGACATGTTATGGCTGTAACTACCCGAAGTGGAAAACAAATTGTTGACCCTCCTATGTCTATAGTTATTGATGAGTTGGCCGAGTCTAAAAAGGAGGATGCTGAGATTGTGGTCGAGTCTGAGAAAAATGATAGCGGTAAAGGGCCAAGTGAGGGGAAGTATTCTGATTCAAAAGAGAAGAACAAATAGGTTGCACCAGCCTTAAACCCCATGCCATTGCCTCCTCCATCTTACCCACAGAAATTGAAGAAAAGGTTGAGGACGGCAAATTTAACAAGTTCATCTCCATGCTGTAACAACTTTCAAACAATATTCCCTTAGTTGAAGCATTGGAGCAGATGCTTGGATATGCTAAATTCATAAAGGATATGGTGACTAGGAAGAGAAATGTGAGCTTTGAGCTAGCTGATAATTTGCACCATTATAGTGCAATAGTCACCCATACTTTGGTGCAGAAAAAGAAAGATCCTAGAGATTTTACCATTCCCTGCGTGATTGGAGTGTTCTACTTTGCTAAAGCTTTGTATGATCTTGGTGCTAGTATCAATCTAATGCGACTAGCAATGTTTAATCAGTTGGTCTTGGGAGCCCCCTAACCGACTATAATACGGCTTCTGATAGCATATCGCACAGTGAAAAAGCCTGTGGGAATTCTCTATGATGTTCTTGTAAAATTTAATACTTTCATTTTCCCTGCGAACTTTGTGATCCTGAACTACGAGGTTGACTTTGAGGTTTCTATCATCTTAGGACAACCATTCCTTACCACCGGATGCGCGTTAGTTGACTTAGAGACTGGGCAGATGAAGTTCAGACTGAATGATCAGGTTGTTACTTTTAATGTCTGCAATTCTATGAAGCATCATGATGATATGTGTGTGGTCTCAGTTATTGATATGGTTGATGAGGATCAGCTAATTGTGCATGTTGAAGAGAGACTTGGTGTGGAAGCACTTGCAGCTGTGCTTATGAATTTTGATGGAGATGACATTGAGGAGTATGATGATATGGTTGAAGCACCTGCAGGTATGGGGTCTTATAGATATGCTCCAAAGAAGCTTGATTTGGACCTGAGGAATAGACAGACACCACCTGCAAGATAATCTATTGAGGAGCCTCCAGTCTTGGAGCTCAAAGCGCTTCCGTCTCATCTTCGATATATGTTCTTAGGAGCTAATGATACTTTGCCAGTTATTATTGTTGCAGACTTAAGTGAAGGGCAGGTTGAAGCTTTGGTTTCTGTGTTGAGAAAATTTAAAAGGGCCATTGGTTGGTCCATTGCTGACATCATTGGAATTCCACCTGGAATTTGCACTCATAAAATTCAGCTAGCCTCAGATTGTGTTTCGAGTATTGAGCACCAGCATAGGTTGAATCATCCTATGCAAGAGGTTGTCAAGAAAGACATTATCAAGTGGTTGGATGCAAGCATAGTTTACCCTATTGCGGATAGCAAGTGGGTGAGTCTTGTTTAGTGTGTGCCTAAGAAGGGTGGGATTACGTAGTCCCAAATGCAAAGAACGAGTTTTTTCCAATGAGGTCGGTCACAAGCTGGCGTATATGCATGGATTATAGGAAGCTGAATGCTTGGACTGAGAAGGATCATTTTCTGATGTCGTTCATGGATCAGATGTTAGACTGTCTTGCTGGTAGAGGATGGTATTGTTTTCTTGATGGTTATTCAGGATACAATCATATCTCGATTTCTCCTGAAGACCAAGAGAAGACCACTTTCACCTATTCATATGGTACATTTGCTTTCAAGAGAATGCCCTTTGGCCTATGCAATGCACCAGCAACATTCCAGCGTTGTATGATGTCTATTTTCTCGGACATGGTGGAGGACACTATTGAGGTGTTCATGGATGACTTTTTGGTGGTTGATGACTCTTTTGATGACTGTTTGGCTCATCTCAGTTATGTGTTAAAGAGGTGTAAAGAATGCAACTTGGTACTTAATTGGGAGAAGTGTCACTTCATGGTGAAAGAGGGTATAATGCTTGGCCATTGGATCTCCAAGAAGGGTATAGAAGTCGACAAAGCAAAGATAGATGTAATTGAAAAATTGCCTCCACCTTTTCTGTGAAGGGGATTCAGAGCTTTTTGGGGAATGTTGGTTTCTATCGGAGGTTTATCAAGAATTTCTCCAAAATTGCAAATCCATTGTGCAAATTGTTAGAGAAGGAGGTAACATTTGTGTTTGATGATGCATGTCTGAAGGCATTCTAGTGCCTTAAGGAAAAGTTGATTTATGCTCCCATTATTAATTCTCCTAATTTGTCTCAGCCTTTTGAGGTTATGTGCGATGCTAGTGGAGTGGCGCTAGGAGCAGTCCTAGGCCAAAGGCGTGAAAAGATTCTTCATCCCATATACTATGCTAGCAAAGCACTTAACCCAACTCAAAAGAACTACACGGTGACTGAATAAGAGCTGCTTCCTGTGGTCTTTGCGTTTGAGAAATTTAGATCATATTTGCTTGGCACCAAGGTGGTGGTGCACACTGACCATGCAGCTCTTTGCTACCTCATGGCAAATAAGGATGCAAAGCTGAGACTGATTAGATAGGTGTTGCTACTACAAAAGTTTGACTTTGAAGTCAAGGACCGAAAGGGCACAGAAAATCAGGTAGCAGATCACTTATCTAGACTAGAAGAAGAGGCAATGTTCAAGCTGAATGAAGAGCAGGAGATTGATGATTGGTTTCTGGAAGAGCAAGTGTTGGCGGCCTCTTAAGACCTGATTCCATGGTTTGCAGATTTTGCCAACTATTTGGCAAGTGATTTGATGCCTCCTGATATGTCTGTTCACCAAAGAAGAATGTTCATGTCTGATGTCAAGAAATACTTCTGGGAGGATCCATTCTTGTTTTGTGTGTCTGCTAATACGATGATCCATAGATATATGCCGGAAGCTGAGATGATGGAGATACTTGAGGCTTGCCATTCATCCCCTGTTGGGGGACATCATAGAGGTATCCAGACGGCACACCAGATCTTGTAATGCGGCTACTATTAGCTGACTATTCATAAAGACGCCCATGATTTTGCTAAAGCTTGCAACAAGTGTCAAAGGGAATGAGGTATATCAAGGAGAAACGATCTTCCTGTAAATCCCATCCTTGTGATTGAGCTATTTGACATTTGGGGTATTGACTTCATGGGCTTGTTTGTGATGTCTAATGGAAACTGGTACATATTGGTGGCTGTTGACTATGTATCAAAGTGGGTGGTGGTGGTTGCGCTTCCCAGTAATGAGGGTAAGTGTGTCACAACGTTCTTGAAAAAGAACATCTTCTCCACATTTGGTACACCGAGGGCAATTATTAGTGATGGAGGCTCTCACTTCTGCAACAAGTTATTTCGTGCTTTACTTGAGAAATATGGAGTGAAACACAGGGTTGCAACCCCCTATCATCCCCAGACTAGTGGGCAAGTTGAAGTTTCCAACAAAGAGATAAAGTCAATCCTATCCAAGACTGTCAATGCAACTAGAACGGATTGGTCTAGGAAACTAGATGATGCGTTGTGGGCGTACCGAACTGCATACAAGACACCAATAGGTATGTCACCATATCAGCTTGTGTTTGGGAAAGCATGCCATCTTCCAGTTGAGCTAGAGCATAAGGCTATGTGGGCACTGAAGAAGTTGAATTTAGACTGGTCTCCAGCATCATTTCAGCGGCTTGGGCAGTTG
>QJPP01005677.1:0-73250 GCA_003996215.1 Jaltomata sinuosa
ACCAATCTCATACTTATCCATAATAGAGAACAATTCCGTAAGTAAATAGCAAAAAGTCTACCTACAGTCCCCCGGCCGCCCATACAACCGAGGAACACAAACAAGTGAAAACAAACCCTCCGGCATCCCATACTACCGGAGCGTACAATCAGCAAACAGCAAACAAGGGTGGAGCCTCAACCAATGAATGATATGATGCATGAAGATCTCAAGTGCCATGGTATCTCTGTATGTACCTCCTCCGGCGCCGATCCGGCCCAGCAGGTAGGTTCCATGGAAGGACACTTCCCGTATACCTCTACTCCACCGTATACCTCTCCTCCGGCACACGCAGCCCGTACCCCCTAGACCGGATGGCAAGGTCCATGGAGGTCCCAGACCCCATACTAAAACTCAGTATCAGAACATGTCGCCCGGAAGCAAGTCCGGTATCAGGATGGAGACCCAGTCTCGAATATGCAATGCCCAGACCCTGTCCAGGACTAAAGTAGTAGGAAAATGTCTCAAAAACCCCTCCAGGGGTGCCCGGGCGTAACCGGGTCTAAACAGTAAAAAGTCATCTCAGGTGCTCGGTCCGACCGAGGCTAAAAATCATCTCAAGTAGCAAGAAAACTCAACTAGCACTCCGGCCCTGCCGAGTCTAGTGTAGTAGTAAAATTGGTGTTTAAAAACATAATTTTACTTTCTTTTGCCCAAGAATACTCACAAGTCAAAACAACCATTTCCAAATCATTTCCATAAAAAACGGGCCCCCCGGGCCATGCAAGGTTTAGAAAACAGTGCCAGTAGGCCCGAAGCCAAAACCACAGTAAAACATGGATAAAACCTCTTTATATGCATGGAAATGGTATGATCACACACAATAGCTGCCCCGCAGCTCACAATCAACCTATCGACCCTTCACAGGCCCACAACTATTCAGCAAGCATAACCAGCCTAGAAGGATAATTCTATGCCCGGGACTCGCGGACATTCCCAAAATCCCACCTTCTATGTTCCAGAGTCAACAAGGCCTCACAGGACCACAAGGGTAAATTAAATATATCGGCAAATACTACAAGCAACGGAGAAACAAAAGAAGGCGGACATGAATAAAGTGGTCGAGGTCTGTGGTACCAACCTAATAAACCAACCCAAGGATGCCCATTAATACAATTTTATTTTAATTATACGGAGTCTAGGGAAAATAAATCGTAACCTACATGTCGTCCGATGACAAGCTTGAACCTCTCCGAAAACTCCCCAACACGAAATCAAACTCAAACTCGGGCTTGAATAACTTGACGTGGATAATTGATTTCCTTTTCGGTGATCCAATATAAGAGCAAAATAAGAACATTAATGTATTCTCCACCAAATATTCCTTCATCCATCTGCTCGCATAGGCTAATATTTGGATAGAAGAGAAAATGACGCTTTGTAGTAAAGGGACAGTAACATATGTATACTTGGAAATGTTTTCTATATATATACACATTACTGCCAACCTTTAGCAACATTTGCTGGCCACTCCCTCCACCCACACGTGGAGCGGAGGTGGCAAGGCCAAAAAGGAGTTCTTATCCCGTTATTTATATATTCGGGTATTGCATAAATTCGTGGTAAAATAAATATAATATTTTAAATATATCATAATTCATAGAAAATTATTTCGAATAAAACCTACTATATTATAATAATAATCTTTAACATAACTAAATTTACTATCTCCGTTAAAATATTACAATGTATAAAAACTTTATAAAATAAATACACATACAATTATAACGTTTCAAAAATATTTCCCATAAACCTTTAAAATATTTTGAAAAGGCAATACTAATATAGTTTTTACCAAATTCAACTTTTAAATAAAATATTTTCAAATACACGCACGATGCTAATAAAATTCTTAAGTTTAGGCTCGTAATTTGCCAACGCACGATTTTGATACTCAAGAATTCTCTCGGGATCCTCCCTTATGTTTTATCACTGTTTCGGAACTGAAATGGCATTTTAAAACGTGAAGTCGAGGCTTAAATCGAGTTTGACCCGACCCGGTTCGCGACCCGGTTCTCAACCCATTTTCTGCCAGACAGTCCGCGGTAAAACAGTCATAACCTTTTACTCCGAGATCATTTGGACGTGAGATTTTGTGCGTTGGAAACTAGACTCAGAGACCTTCGATTTGGTATTTCGGTGGACTTCTAACTCTTTATATATTGGGAGAAAAGCCCAGAGACATCTTACCCAAAGTTCAGGAAATTTGTTAAAGAGCTTACGATAACTTTTGTCGATTTGCTTGGCTTCAAACTTAAATGTGGAAATGACCGGAAGGTTCATTACATATTTAAACCTAAACCCAAGATCAGTTACAACTACAGACCCAACCCAAGACTACATAACCCAAAAATTACAAGGATATAACAGACTTATCGCACAGCCAAAGACAAATTCGAACTTAGTCAAAACATGTTACCATTATGGACTACTTAGTACAGTATATACATATGACAGAGAAGAGCTACAAGGAATACCAGAGATACACCAAGCATTTCTAACCTACAAAAGAGTTACGAAAGGAAATTTATTCTATGTGAAATTTTATACAGCACCAGCAGAGATATTATATGACGAGATAAAACCAGTGATCCAAGTTGTAAAACTAGGATTGACAAAAAACATGATATTACCAGACGATATAATAACACAACCAGAAATACCTATGATCGAAATACCCAATTTCTATGCAAACAAACGAATTATTGGAATTTCAACCATTATTCAAGAGCTAGCAGATAATTATTTAAACGGAAACGCGATATGGAGCTACTACGCCAGAGACCAATTAATGATTTATTCAAATTCAAGAAGTGTAAGAGAAGCAGATATGGAAGAAGTCCAACAATGGATATTATCATTACTTAGACCAGAAGAGAAACCGACGACAAGAGCATTGAAGTATGAATTTATTTCTCAAAATCTATTAACAAGATACTGCAAGATAATTAGTCATAAATATCCAGATCATCGTTGTTCAAAATGCAATGGAGGAGATATGATAGAGATACCAGATGTACAGCTGGAATGAAGATATGTGGAAAAGAGAAAAAGACGACAAAAAAGGAAATAGTGAAGGCACAGATATGTGAAAGAAAGAAAGAAAGTCAAAGAGAAATAATGCCACGTTTTGTCTACCATAGATAGGATTAGATAGATGTCATTGTCAATGTCACTATAAGTTATTTAAAGTTTTTATACCATATTGTAAAAAAGTCATAAAATAAGGGACAGATGTAAAAATAGGAACAGTATAATTTTTGTTTTATTATAAAAAGTCGTAAAGTAAATAGTAAGAGTCATTCATGAACAGTAAAGGTCGTTCATGAAAGGTCATTTGTGAATAGTAAGAGTCATATGTAAATAGTAAGAGTCGTTTTTTCCTTCGATAAAAGGAGGGAAGAGGATGTAGGATAGGATATGAGAAATCAGAAGAAAAAAGCATCAGAAAAAATCCCTCACCTCTTAATTCCTCACTTGTAAAAAAAAAAAAAACCTTCCATATACATAAATAAAATATATCTTTCAAGAAAGCTATGGAGCATCTAGACGAGCTAAAAAATCAGGTATACTTATTCATAGTCATGTATAGCTAAACTTTTATATTCCTTATAATCTCTTTTATATCATAACTGTTTATCATGTTTTAGTACTGTTATAAAGAACATCTTAAGAAGGCTTGCCATGGCTAAATATTGCTGAGAGTAGTTAAGCCCAGACTATGCCATCCTAAGGTCGAAACCGGTAGGCAAGGAGGCCGTTTAGGGGAGTAGACAGAGTTGAGGCGCTGTTAGGATAAACGATTGAAGCAAGAAAAGCATGGTAGTGGCTAGAAGATTTTTGGCCATACGAATCAGATATATATCCAGATATAGACTCAATTAAAAATAATGAATAAAAACACTTCCGCACACATACCACGCACTGGCACTCCAAAAATGTAGTTATGGTGTTGGTCCTGACATTCTTTCTTTGGTTTAGTTTTTGCGGTTGATGAAGGTTTGGGTTGCGAAAGTGTTTTCTAAAGATAGAGTTCGATATTGGGTTATCTTCTGTTAAGGGTCAGGGTGGTGGGCATTCCAAGGACTACCTCAGAACTCATTCCTCTATAAGTTCCCATCTATGTCCATTGGTTTGACCCATTCCCCATTAACAGTTGCATATTATTGAGTAT
The DNA here is from genome assembly GCA_003996215.1 of Jaltomata sinuosa. Taxonomy (NCBI): domain Eukaryota; kingdom Viridiplantae; phylum Streptophyta; class Magnoliopsida; order Solanales; family Solanaceae; genus Jaltomata; species Jaltomata sinuosa. The sequence goes on from QJPP01005677.1 coordinate 4,214, forward strand.
TGTATTTAGATCCTATTCGGGTTCCAGTTACTACAATGTTCTTAAGTGGAAGCTGAGACTACTCAAGAAGTAGGGAGGAGAACGATTAGAATTAGAGTTTTGGTTTCAGACTTTGCGAGTTAATAAGTTATTTCAAGAGGGTTATAGAAGACTTCCTCTATTCGCGGAACTTTTGACTAGATCGATTCAGGAGACCGTTCCCTTCTAGCAGATAGGCCAGAGTGTTAAGGGTTAGAGGTTGACATTAGGCTTCGTTGCATTCTTGATACATTTCTTGCTTGGTTCTAGTGTCCTTAGGGTCTGCTCGGATAGGCAGACCTAACCTAGTCCCTTTTTTTTTGCCGGATCAGACATAGTGTGGTTCAGAGACTTTGGTTCAGAATCTGCGTTCAGAAGGTTGTCATTCAGCATGGGTTGCCTAGTTTCTTTCTTTTTCAATTACTGGTATTTTCTTTTCAGTGGGTTGTTTTGGGCGAGTCTAGGTTATTCGGGTGATCTTAGCGTAGTTGTCCATTTATGGACCGACGATCAATCATGGTAGGCTACTCCAGTCATAGTGGGTATGTCTCGGGCAGGTGTTTATGTTACTTTCGATTGTAGGACTATTGTTTGGTTCTTGTTGAGAGTGAGTTTTTAGACTTTTTCGTGGATATTGAGTATGGTAGGATTCCTAGCCTTCCAATTGGTTGGTTGATGTTTTTCGAGTTTAACTCGAGTGTTTGACTTCGTGGTATGAATGCTGATGTTCTTGGATAGACGGAAGGGTCTTCAGACCCAAGACTCTTGGTTAGAATATTTGAGAATGTGGGTTTTGTGCTTTGTGGTAGCATGGTTTTCGGTTATGTGTGATGGTTGCTTTGGTCTTCATGGTTCCTGTGTTGTGTTGGTACTTTTTGAATGTTTTCTTTTGGGAGTCTGTTTAAATTATTTGACCAGTTAGCTTTCGAGTTAGAGTTTGTTGTCTTTCTTGTTTTGGCTGGTATTGAGTTAGGGTTTTAGTAAGCATTCTTTAGATATCTTTCTGTTGGCCGTTGTCCGATCGAGGAGGCTCCTCGGGAGGCCTAGCTCGACTCACATACCTGGTATCTTTTGTTTTTGTTAGCCTTTAGGTACTTCCTGTTTCTTAACTTTTGAGGATAAAAGCTCTTTTAGTAGTGGATGTTGTAATGACCCTCTGGGTCATTTCTCTATTTCCATGAATTTTATGTGTTTCGAGTTTCTCCGCAGCGGCTACAGGTCATTTATGACTTGATGGGACTGACGGTTCTCGGGCCGTTTATTTGGTCATTATGACCATTTTATTTTTTTAGAATTCCAACTTGGGAAATCCTTGACTTCGATCAATGTTCTTGGTAAACGCACTTGGAATCAAATTTTGACAGTTCCGTTAGCTCTGGAGCGTGCACTTTGGTCAGGTTGGACCTTCGGTAGGTATCCGAGAGATTTTCAGCTTGGAAGTTTCTCTCGTTTTGTGTTTTTGGGCCAGTTGGGCTTAAAGGATTGACTTTAGTCAATATTCAAAGAAGACGGCCTCGGATGAAATTTCCATCAGCGCTGTTAGCTCCAGAATGTCAAGTTTAGGCTAGAGGGACTTTTGGTTCGGGTACCAAGGCTTTCAGACTTGATTTTTTCCCTTAAGTTCCATTTTGGAATAATTGGCTTAAAGGTTGATTTTGGGCGCGGGTTCCACTTTTCATTAAATCGACCTCCGATGGGATTTTTGTTTATTTTGTTGGATCTAGAATGTCATTTCTACTTGACTAGCTCAGCTGGTTTGTGTTCGCGGGACCCTAGATGCATTCTCGGGGACCCATCGTGTGTAACTATGCCTTGGCATGTTGTTGTTGTTGTTGGGGCGCTGTGACACGTGCCTGGGCGCTGTGGCACTAATGCACCTGTGGTCCCTGGGCGCTGTGGCACCAGTGCACCTGTGGTGCCTGGGCGCCATGGCACCAGTGCACCTGCGGCCGCCTGGGCGCCCCTGCGGCCGCCTGGGCGCCCCTGCGCCTGGGCACCCCTGCGCCTGGGCATGGCAGCTTTTAAAGTGCTGGCCAGCCTCATTTTCAGCTTATTTCATCTCCTTCACACAACGTTTTCTCCATTAAAACAAGCTCCAAAAACCTCCAAATTTCACCTGATCATTCCTTGACCTTGGAGGATTATATGTTTTTGGTCCGTGCTCGTTCTTGACTTCAAAAATTAGTACGTTTCTTTGTTAAAAATAGGTTATTTCCATTATTTTTCCCTCTTTGATTCTCTAGTTTGCGGCTGTTTGTAGCCCTTCCAAGGTTCTATTTTTGCTCAAATTTTGAGCATGCACTCGTGGCAAGGTTGGGAACCTTGTGGTGATTTTTGTTTCCAGTTTTGGGTTTCAGGGCCCACGAGCCTGCTTGTGACGTGAATTTTGACCCGGCTAAATTATTAGCAATATGGGTAGTGTTAACTTCATATTGACATGTATAGTATTATTATGATAGTGAGGCTGCTTGCGGATACTTCACGGGGGAGCTAAGCTCCGGTCATATGGATTAGATTGTGCGCGCGTGCTCGGCCTTTTTGGTAGGTTATGGTTTACTATTTTTCTAGAATTTGCTTGTATGAGGTATGAAAATAATAACATGCTAATGGTTGGTGGGATCTTGTAGTTTTCATACGGTTATGAGTAGGCTTATTGATCCTTATAGGTGATTTAGGTGCTCTAGAGTAAAATTTTGGCTAGAAATCCTTGGTATAGGCGGTAGCTTTCCGTAAGACTTGTCGTAGGCGGTGTAATATCCTTGGGATTAGCTTCAGATGCCTTAGTTTAGTTTAGACGTCTTGTGGTTGAGACTATTAGATTAGGGAGCCTTAGTGTATAATTAGTTAAAGGTTCGGGATAGAGTAGATGTTATCGTTGCTTTGTTATTATTATTATTGTTATTTCTGCTGGTTTGGTGTTTTATTTATCATGTAATTGTGGGCTCGAGGCCAGGGAGATAGGACTGGCAGGTGCCAGGTCAGTATGGTTATGCTTTTCTTAAGTTTCTATTTATCGTACTCTTTATGCTTAGTTCCGGTTAGTTGACTTCCTTAGGCGGGTCTCTTAGGGATTGGTGGATAGTGTAGTGTTCCCTTTTAGTATTTGTATTAAAATAGTCTGCCTTAGCATTCGATGGTTATAGTTTATGGTAGGGTAGTTTCTTACTTGATTTTCTGGTTGTTCTTATCGTGTTATATTCTTATGGTTGGCTTTGGTATGCGGATTTATGGGCTTGAGGCCATGGTGTTGGGTTGGGTGGAGTCCAGGTTAGCACGATATTGTTTTGAACGGCCTAATGCACTATCTTGGTTTAGTTGCATGCATATTATGCATACATACATATATTTGAATTAATTCGTGTTCATCTCTTTTTCACATATGATTGGGTTATGGTATGGATCGACGGAAATTGAACGGTACAAAATCACGGGAATCGATTGGCATGGTACTTTAATAAGAAACTCTTCTTTTAACAATGGTCTCCAAACTAAGGGAAATTTTTATTGATTTAAGCTGATTTCTAACATTATAAACCCAAAACACTTCCTTTTCAAATGAATGGAGGTCTAGGGAGAGCGCCTCACTTTTATCACTATGCTTCGATTAATAAAGAGGGGAAAACAGTTTCTTTTTCTATAAACTTGTGTAGTTAAAGAGAAATTGTTTATCACTGTTTTATTAACTTTGGAATGGGACTATACTTCTATTTTGTGCATTTGGTTTGAGAGACGATTTGAACCTTACTTTTCATTGGTTGTGGGATTATATTGATAAGCTCTGGGGCCCCATTTGCGTATATACAGGGTTTTTACTTGTGGTAATTTTTATATTGGTAAGATCTGATGGCCCATGAGAATTCTCTGCGTTTTTTTTATTATACGTTGATATCGTGGCATTGGTTGATATTGATAAGCTCCGACAGCCTGAAGGGACATTCTAGGTATTATGATACGGTATTGATGGGTAAGCTCCGACAGCTCGTGAGGTGACTCAGGGTTCTCATTCATTATTTCATTGGCCATATTTCATTTCATTTCATTTCATCCATTCCATATCACACTTTATGGTATTCCTTGCGTATTTTTACTATTGAAATCTATGTGTAATTTGGCAGTCTTTATTGAGTGTATTTTCCAGACTCGGGAAGTCCGAATTGGTTGTTGCTGGATTATTGTTCATGCTATTCTTATTGTGGCAGTATTTCCCCGTTTTATATAGGTTCTTACCATTATATTTCCTTCTGACTCATCTTTCTTACCCTAGGGTTATATTCGTTTTTTGTTATAATTATATCTTGCTTAAGCTCAGTCGGCAGATGATGCCTACTAGGTACCACGTGTTTTGATACTCATACTATACTTTTGTATCTTTTTACTGATGAAGTTCCTAGTTTGAGTTATTGCCGTTGATTGTTGTCCTCGTGCAGAGTTCCTGACTGGAGACATTGGGTGAGCTCTTGGCGATTGGAGTTTATCCACTTCCCTCTACTTTTGGACTAGTCTTCTACTCTACCTTCGGAGATAGTCTATATTTTGTTGTATTGATCTAGAACATCTATGTTGTAGTAGCACTTGTGCTGACTGACACCAGGTCTTAGTTATTTCTTCAGCTTGGGGTTTCTTTCTTGTGTTAGCCCATTACTTGTAGTTCTGGGCTAAGGGTTGGCTAACCTATAGGTAGGTTATAGTAGGTTCCATCACGACTTGGGGAATTCGGGTCGTGACAGGTACATTGTCTTCTTTGTTAAAATTGGAAGCTCCAATGAAGGGTTTTCAATAAAAGGTTTTCAAAAAAGCTTCTTAATACCAAGTGGGTCATTGTTCTTTGTCTTCTTCTTAAGCTCGATTGAAGGGTTTTTGGAATACACAATGGATCTCTATGAAATATATGTTTTTTGTTCTATTTTATGTTTTTGGTTATTCAAAATTCTGGCTTTGGGGTTCTTTTGAGAAGCTGGATCTATTTTTAGGCTTAGTTCCAATTTGGTGAAGGTTATTCAAAATTATGGGTTTATTTTTCTCTATATTTTGTTAAAGCCCTGAAGAATTTGCTTTTATTCTAAGTTTATTCTTAAATTCATCTTTTATTTGTTCACATATGAATTTAGCACATTGATGTTGTTGATTTGTACTACCTCATCTTAAGATCTTCCCTTTCAGGTATATTTGACTTCGCTTATTTGTCTTACTATTTTTCTACTTTTTTTTATTTCTTCCTTAGTTTTTTGTTCTGAATTTGATGATTGACACTTGATATTTTCTTCAGCTAGATGCTTTTAAAGGGTAGTTCTTAGATGTTTACAAACTTATGTAGAACAATTTGTGTATGAATCATGTTGTTGGCCTTAATACATCTTCTGTTTATCTATTTTTTTATATTACTATATTCATATTCAGGAGGAGGATAGATTTATAGAAATCAAAGGGTTTAGGAATGTATGTTTTATTCTAGTTGAGGTTTGTGTTCTTTTTGGTACTTTGTTGAATCTCTAATGGGCTAAATCCCTTCTTGCTACAAACTTTTTAATAAATTCTAGTCATAAAAGTGAAACGCTACCAGCTTGAAGGTCTAATTATACTCATTCTTCACTAATTTTTTTCCTTTTTAAAATTGATTTCTATAAATCTAAAGAGATGCAAGTTGTCAAACAAACCTAGGTAGCTCCTGGAAGTAGTTTGAGAAATTTAAAATTGAAAAATCTTGTTGACAATTCTTGTGCAAGTGTGATTTAAATTCTATATTTTATTGATATATCTTGGTTATAGAGATTGAAATCAAGAATAAAAAATAGTTTTGAGTCTTATTTGCTTCCAAGACTAATTTCTTGGGTGTTTAGATTCTGGGAACCAAGGCCATGATATTTGCACAACTGTTACCAGTCAAAAAATTATTTGTACAATGGTGTAGTGTTACAATTTCTTGTGCAGCGATTTTCTTAGCCACCAAAATATAGTTGTGAATGTCAATAGTTTACATATGCACATTAAATTTTCTATTTTAAGGTTCTTGTTATATAGAGTTGGGTAGTATAATTCTAAGTCATAGTTGCGGTTGATTTGTTTTGATGAACTAATTTTATTTTTTAGACAGAGTTGATTGACTAAATGAAGTTAATGATAACACTCAAGTGTACTCTCCTAGATGGAGGTATTGGCGATCATTAGAGCAAAACACATTTATATATTCTTGATGGGAGTCAGGGTCGATCCCACAGAGAATTGGTGACTAGTCAAGTTGATTGTAAAGAAAAGACTTCACAACGAGAGTAGTTTGTTTGAAAATAATAAAATTAGAGGAAAGGGGGTATTGGGAAATTTGTCACAATTCGCAATTCAAAGTAAGACAATAAAATAAAAGCGGGTGTAAATAATGAGAGAGGACGAAATGGATAGCATTGGTTTTAGGCATGCTTGTTAATCTCTCGATCAAATAATCATATATCCAACGGTTTTTATTCAAACACCATTGTTTAAGCAATAACCAACAAACATATGCTTGGGGAGGTCACACTATTTGTAGTTTAGACCCTTAAATGGGTATTTCCGGCGAATTGAGCTATTTCTAGTCTCAATCTAAGTGGAATCCTAAGTACTCACTATAAATTTCACATCCAAAATTGTAAACCCCTTTTGCAAGCAAGAACACAATCAAAAGAGGTAAATCAATATTTGCAACCATCAATTTTATAGTTAAAATATGGTGAAATCACTAGACCCATGTCTTATTAGCAATTATAAACACAAATTAACAACACCCATACCCATTTATCAAGCACCCATTATCAACACATCCCTAGACAAGAGATTTATCTACTCATGCTAAAGTAATTAAGAACAATACCAAATGGGTAAGTCAAATTCCCTTTCATTCAAGCTAAATATTCAATATCCAAGCTCAGTTTTTACAAGAATGGTGATTTCAAGAGTTAGGAATAAGAAAATGGAGTGAAACCCTCTTCTTCTTTCTTGGAGAGAAAACTTGCTTACTACTCAAAGCTATTCAATTCCCTCTCAAAAACTATCAAAAACTCTCTAAAATATGCCTAAAATAGGCTTCAGAATTTTCCCAAAATATCACACCAAATTGGATAAAAATGCCCTTTGGGAGCTGTGCACCACGATGTGCAGTTCACACGTCTTGATGTGCACGTCGCACAGCTCTGTCCAGTGGACCAGAGACTTGACTTGATTTGAGAGCTCCATGCAAAGTGGGGTGTGATTCGCACCAGGTAATGTGTGCATCGCACAATGACCGTAGCCCTTAACAGATTCTTCAGCTAATTCTGACCTTCATGCAGTGGGAGGTGCGGACCACACAAATGACTGTGCATGTCGCATGAGGTTCGCACCCTTTGGCAGAATCTTCATCTTGTTTGATCACTTCACACTTCAACTTATTTTAGGCTCTTTTTGGGTCCACTTCCTTATTTTCTATCTTTGACCACAAGTACCTATATATACATCAATAAAGGTCATAAGAACCTCTAAATCTCATCAAAACATAGAAATAATTCATGGTTAAATGCACAATATATTGGTAGATTACCGACTTATCAAACCCTCAAACTTGAACTGTCCTCAACCGAGATACTCACAAGGTAAGGAATGAATTATGCTCTAGAACTCAATCAAGGCACAAAAGACTAATCTATTCTAAAAACTAAGAAATAATAACAAAACGACTCAAACAAAAGACTCAACTATCATGCTCATCTCAATTTGAACCACCACATTATCAAGGCAATTGATCATTTCAAAACCTTTTCAAAAGGACTTTATTTCTCTTCCAAAATCAAGGGAATTTTGTCATTTAAAATAAGACATTAAGCTTCTCAAGTCATTGGCATGGACCATCAAGGTTTGCCTCGAGATTTGCCACACAAGTTGTCTCATTCATTCCTCTCAATTGAAATAGAGACTTTATGTTTCACTTTGACTGCATGATGTCTCTCACTACAAGAGAGAATCCCACTCGCAATCATTCAATTCATAAAACAAAGGGATTATAAGACAACCAAGAAGACTCTCACTTTCTCAAGGAAGTTCAAGTGCATACATGTCGAATCATAGGCTTGCCCTTCATGTAAATTGCCACTAATGTAGGGAGGCCAGGCTCAGAATCACTAAGGACTTGCGAGTTACGATGTTGGCTAGGTCTAAGGTGAGGATTTCATTTGGTTCAAGTGGCTACACCTCCCTAATGCATTTTGTTATCATTTCACTGCTCATATTTTTGAACTTTGACTTCACCTTATTTCTCCCTCGCACAACCCAAGCTTTTCCCTTTCAAATTTTATTTATCATTCAACCTCCTTGTAACACCTTCGTTTGGTAGCATCCGTTCTTTTCTTTTCATTTTGCTCATTAGATTTTGGACTTTTGGAGAAATTTTCAATTCAACATAGGATGCTACCTTGCACTAGAAGTGTAATCCTTTTCTTCTCCATATTAATCACATACACCTCCAAACTTAGGCATTTGCCTATGTTGTCTTTTCATTTCCTCCCCAAACATAGGCTTTTAGCGTACGTTTTACTTTCAAGCAATTAGGAAGGACGGGTTCCAAGATAGAGGTTCCAAAAAGGTTAGGGTATCAATCAAGGTGTCAAAGAATGGTCACAAGCTCAAAGGGGTTCACAAGGATTGATATCGAGGGAAGTTATTTGGGTGAAGTGGCTATCAAAAAGGGCCTAAGATCCATTTCCAAGCTCGGTCACACCTAGAATTTCTCCTTGAATCACATTCGGGGTAAGTTCTAGATGACAAATATGCACAAGAATAAAGATAAAGCCTCACCACACAAGGCATTATGTCACAAGACTTCTTTCATTAGTCTCAAGATAAGTTGGGACAAATAACTTTTGACAAGCTATTTCGAGTTCATTACACACTCGTTTGTGAATCGATCAAGCCAAAATGAGAGTGTTCAAGTCATGACAAGATAATTCTTTCCTCAAAATTTTATTTTCCCTCTTTCCTTTCCTTTTCAAAAATGTCTTGCCAAGAAAAAAAGTCGGTGGGTCCATTTCGAGACAAGCACACTACGGACTCAAATTAAACTAAAACTTGGCATTATCCCTTAAGAAAATCGACTCTCAATCTATCATAGGGAAACACCAACCCAGTTCGACACAAAAATAACTAAAGAAAATGAAAATAAAGAAAACATTTGCTCCGTGGGAACGAACTGTGGTATTAAGAAAACTCTCGGAGTTTATTGCTAAACTACTATTAACAAGGCGATAACCAATTTAAAGCACCCCCAAACACAAATGAAGCATTGCCCTCAATGAGATTAGGTGTCTAGGAAAGAAAGAAATAGTACTCCCTGGAACCTTGTGCGAAATGAACTAGGGCTGGGGCGAACCGCGTAGTCTGTCGCATAAGCAAATTACATGTTAGATCCAATGTTATGCCTAGAGCTCGTGAGAAAGACATGCAAAGTGCACTTTAAGGTGTGAAATTACCCAGCAATCGCATACTGGATTGAATTTTTTGTTGAAATGACCAGTGTTTTGTTATGTGATGCGAAACTAGTGTGCGACACGCACAATCTGATGCAACCACACACCACTCACATGCCATGGTGTTAAACTTTGCATCTTTCTGTCTTGACCATGCAAACCACTGTGTGATGCGCACTTTGTGACATGTGATCGCATGGTGAAGCACACATCCTGATAATTGCTCCAATATCCTTAGCGCATCTCCTAACTTTATAGCCAACAAAAACAACAAACAAAATAATACCAAAAAAAGGCAAAAGAAAATACAGAAAGTGAAATCTAAAGGCTTGGGTTGCTTCCCAAGAAGCGCTTAGTTTAACGTCATGGCTCGATGATAGTATCTCCCATTGAAGGCTCATCAAGGTAAATGGCATCTAGGCATGCGACTTTCTCCGGGATGCCCAAGTACTTCTTTACTTGCTTCCCATTCACCTTGAAAGTTGAACCGTTGTCAGCTTTGATGTCTATTGCACCATTTGGAAATACTTGACACACTTTGAAAGGGCCCGACCATTTGGACTTGAACTTCCCCAGAAAGAGTCGAAGTCTAGTGTTGAACAAAAGGATCCAATCTCCGAAGGAGAATTCTCATTTTAGAATTTATTGATCGTGATAGTGCTTCATGCACGCTTTATAAATTGATGCGCTCTCATATGCCCTCATGCAGAACTTATCCATCTCATTGAGGCCCTCAACTCTAGGATAGGATGCCTTTTCCCAATATAAATTTAACCTTTTTAAAGTGTGATAACGGAAATCAAGCAAACAAGAAAGAAGGAGGAAAAGATATGAGAATTAATAACTAAGAATTGAAATTATGGGCAACAAGGGGCTAAATCCCTCACCTCCCAATTGATTCCAACAATAGAAACTAATTCAACTCAACTAATCAAGGAAAACTAAATGAAATCCACAAGTGGGAGACCTTCGATTAATTAAGCGAAGAAGTTAAACTAACAATCAAGAGAGTCACCCTAATCACTCACTAATTCCTTAAGGGAATTACACTAAGCCTTACACTAGCAACTACAAGTTTTAGAGTATCAATCTTCAATATGCAAAAACTAGTCTTCCAAAATGAAGAAAAGCTACTACTTATACTAGGGAATAAGAAGACACTAGCTATTACAGTTTTGCCCTTAATGAAGTAAGGGCCTTGTTTGGTTGCCTTCTTTTGGGAATTCTTGAATTCCTCCTTCCACCTCACTTTAATGGACCACCCACACATTGTATGCTTTCCTTTGAGATTCTTCAAGCTTCTCCAATGCTTCCCTTTTCATGAACATTGCTTGAAGGTCTTGGAGCTTTTTAGCTTGACTATGTGTGAAAGGCCTTGAAGGATAAGTGCCATCCAAGATAGTACCATCCATGCTTTCCAATCTAGTATCATCCTCCCCTTCTTGAAAATGATTCGTCCTCCAATCCAATTGATCACCTACAACACAAGGAGAAAGATCACTAACATTGAAAACATTATGAACATTATACTCACTTGGTAAGTCAATCATGTATGCATTGTCATTTATCCTCTTGAGCACTTTGAAGGGTCCGTATCCCCTTGGGCTTAGCTTTCCTTTTCGAACTTGTGGGAACCTCTCCTTTCAGAAATAAACCCACACCCAATCGTCCGGGTTGAAAATCACTTCCTTTCTTCCACGATTCTTTTGGTTGGCCAGCTTTGAATTGTTCTTTTCAATGGCCTCTTTTACCTTGGAATGAATGTTCATCATCTCCTTTGCTCTTTGTTCAGCATCTAGGCTCACAAAAACATGGCTAGACAAAGGAGTCATAGTTAATGGAAACAAAGGCTTAAAGCCATAACATGCTTCAAATGGGGACATTCCAATTGAAGAGTGGAAAGACCGGTTATATGCAAATTTTATCAAGGGTAAATGGTCTTCCCAAGTTGTTGGGGTGCCCCTAATCATACACCTAAGCATGCTTTCAAGAGTCTGGTTGACTACTTCGGTTTGTCCATCCGTTTGAGGATGACAAGAAGTAGAAAACATGAGTTTGGTACCAAGTGTACCCCATAGATTCTTCCAAAAATGACTAAGAAATTTGGAATCCCTATCACTAACAATGGTTTGAGGGACTCCATGCAATTTAAGCACATTAATGACAAACAAGGATGCTACATGGGATGCATCATCATATTTATGGCATGGAATGAAATGAGTCATTTTAGAGAACCTATCCACTAAATATGCTATCATGTCCTCTTTTAGTCCTAGGAAGTCCTAACACAAAATCCATAGAAATGTCCATCCATGGACCACTAGGAGTAGGAAGAGGGGTATACTTACCTTGAGGCCGAGTCGTGGATTTGGCTTGCTTGCATTCGAGACATTGTCAACAAATCCACTCCACATCATGCTTCATCTTTGGCCAATAAAATTGTTCCATAAGGATGTCAAGTGTTTTGGGTACTCCAAAGTGCCCCATCAAACCACCACTATGAGCTTCCTTGACAAACAACTCTTTCCATGAACTCATGGGCACACAAACTCTCCCATTCTTGAATAAGAATCCATCAACCAATTGGAATCTATCAACCCGCTTCCCTTGACTAAGACAATCAAAAGTTTCTTTGAAATCGAGATCCATAGAATAGAATCCCTTCAAGCTTTCAAATCCCATCATTTTAGAACCAAGGTGTTGACCAATACAAACCTCCTTGATAGAGCATCCGCTACTATATTCTCTTTGCCTTGCTTGTAGTTGATCACATATGGAAAGGTCTCAATGAATTCAACCCATTTGGCATGTCGCTTGTTCAACTTGGATTGCCCCTTAAGATGTTTCAAGGACTCATGATCGGTCCTTATCACGAACTCTTTGTGCCACAAGTAGTGTTGCCAATGAGCCAATACCCTCACAAGTGCATATAATTCCTTGTCATAAGTTGAGTACCGAAGAGTAGATCCCTTTAGTTTTTCACTAAAGTAAGCCAATGGTTTTCCCTCTTGCATCAAGACACCACCTATCCCAACACCCGAAGCATCACACTCTATCTCAAAAGCTTTATCAAAATTAGGTAGTGGGAGTAATGGGGAGGAATGCAACATGGACTTCAATGCTTGAAAGGACTTCTATTGTTCTTCCCCCAACACAAAAGGTACATCTTTCTTGATCAATTCGGTTAATGGGGAAGCAATTGAACTAAAACCCTTCACAAAACGCCGGTAAAAGCTCGCCAACCCATGAAAACTTCTTACCTCGGTTGCATTGGATGGGGTCGGCCAAGTCTTGATTGACTCCACCTTTTCTTCATAAACCTCTATACCACTTGCACTAATCACAAAGCCCAAGAACACTACCTTTTCAACACAAAAAGAACACTTCTTGAGATTCGCGAATAACCTTTCTCGTAGCAAAACATCAAACACTTGTTTCAAATGGCCTACATGCTCTTCAATTGTCTTGCTATACACAAGTATGTCATCAAAGTACACAACCCCAAACTTGTTGATGAAGGGTTTTAGAACATGATTCATCAACCTCATGAAAGTGCTTGGAGCATTAGTCAAACCAAACGGCATCACAAGCCATTCATACAACCCAAATTTTGTTTTGAAAGCCGTCTTCCATTCATCACCCGATTTTATTCGAATTTGATGGTACCCACTCCTAAGATCAACCTTTTAGAACACACTTGCTCCACAAAGCTCATCCAACATGTCATCAAGTCTTGGTATTGGATTCCTATACTTGATTGTAATCTTGTTCACGGCTCTACAATCAATGCACATTCTCCAAGTACTATCCTTTTTGGGAACAAGGATAACCGGTACGGCACACGGGCTTAGGCTATCTTTGATCAATCCCTTTTCAAGGAGTTCTTCCACTTGCCTTTGTAGCTCCTTTGTCTCTTCTGGATTACACCTATAGGCTGGTCGGTTGGGAATTTGTGACCCCGGCACAAAGTCAATTTGGTGCTCAATTCCCCTCAAGGGTGGTAGTCCCACGGGCATCTCATCCGGAAATAGTTCATCATAGGCATGCAAAAGAGAAGAAACAATACTAGGCAAAATGCTAGTATCTTGGTTAGCATGCAATAAAATATTGGTGTTGACAAGGCACACTAAAAAGCGTTCCTCATCCACACCCTTTAGACAATTGTTTGGCTTGGCTGTCATACACATGTTCTTCTTATTTTTAGCCAAGTCACTTCCCTCTTTTGGAACAATGGTGGAACTTTCACCTTCACTCTCGCTTCTTCCACCCTTATTCTCTCCTGAATCTCCTTCATAGCCCGATAGTCCTCACTCACTTGGTATGGGGTGAGAGGTGCAAGTACATATTTCTTACCGTCAATCACAAAAGCATACTTGTTGGTCCTTCTATAGTGCACAACATCTCTATCAAATTGCCAAGGCCTCCCCAATAATACATGACAAGACAACATGGGTACCACATCACAAATCAACTCCTCATTGTACTTGCCCACACTAAATCGAATACTTGCTTGTTTGAGGACCTTCATCTCTCTACTCTTATTGAGCCATTGTAGCTTGTACGGGTTGGAATGCCTTCTTGTAGGAATTTGCATACGCTGCACCAAAGAACTACTCACCACATTAGTGCAACTCCCACTATCAATAATCAAAGAACACACCTTATCTTGGATCTTGCACCTAGCATGAAACATATTCTCCCTTTGGTCAAGTTCTTCTTTGGCAAGGGCTCCCATAATTCTCCTCACAACACATGAAAGGTTGGTATTTACCTTCAACTCTTCATTATCATCAAGTAGGGGTTGCCCCTTTCCATGAAGCAAGCAAAATTTACCCTCTCATGCAACCTTTCTTCCTCATCCCCCGAAGCTACTCTCTCTCCTTCACCTTTATCCCCCTCCCCCTCACTTCTTTCATCATGCTCATCTTCGTCATCGATTTTATACCCATCACGAAAATCAACAATTATCCTTATATTAGGACACTCACTAGCAATATGTCCCCTCCCTTGACATCAAAAGCGTTGGATGGTAGAGGGTCGAGGAAAGTTGGGTTTTTCAAAGTTACCTCCTTACGGCTTGTCATTCCCTTTGGCTTTGTAATCAACCTTGTTTTGAGTGTCTTGACCACTACCTTTAGATGATTCGCGAGGAGTTAGGGTCTTCCACTTATCATTGTTTTTACTCCATGAGGAAGTTGGAAAACTCTTGGCCTTGTATGTCTTCTCATCTTTCAAATCCATTTCGACCTTAGAGGCATCATGGAAAGCCGCTTCAAGATTCTCATAGTGTTTAAGTCTCAAAGGCTTCAAGATATCGGGCCTCAAGTTTGCCATGAATCGTATCACCGTGTATTGCATATGCTCCTCAAGCTTGGACTTCATTCTCAAGTTCTCAAATTCATCATAGTATTCTTCAACACTCTAGGTACCTTGCCTAAGCATGTACACCTTCTTGAGAGCTTCTTGGTAGTAATCCGGAGTCAAATACCTATACTCCATTTGACCAACCAACTCTTGCCAAGTGGGCAAATCATAGATATGACGACTCTCTCGTTCACTCCTCTTGGATTCCCACCATGTGGAAGCATATCCCTTGAATTGAGTAAGGGCATACTTCGCCTTCAATGATTCTGAGATGTTATTAGTAAGGAAAATCCGCTCACTTTGTAGTTTCCATTCAAGAAATTCATCTGGGTCACTACTTCCCTTGAACTTTGGAAGTGTAACCTTGATCGTGTTCAATCCCCTATCTTGATCATTACGTTCTCCATACCTAGCTCCTCTATTCCCCAACCTATCTCCTCTATTCCCATAGCATTGACCTCTTATTCCTTGGCCCACCCTAAGTCCCAAGGCTGGACCCCTTCCCTTAGTCCTTCATAGCCATCTCTACCCCCATGCTCCCAAAACTCATCATTATTGTGATCTTCATTCATGTCGTCATAGAGAGGATTTTGAAATTGGTGGTTTGGGTAGGGTATTTGTGCGGTGTTTCGTGGAGGTGATATGTAGGAATCATGTAAGGATGCATTTGATGGATTTCGGAGTGGAGTTTGGTATAGAACTTGGTTTGCCACAAAAGGACAGTTCTCTTGTGGAGGGCGATAGGGTTGTGGATGTGGATGTGGATGTGGTGTTGGTTGCCTTGGGTAGTTTGGAGGGTTGTTTGTTTGGAAGGTGGGTTGTTGGAAGTTTCGGGTTCAATTTTGTGAAGGGTAACATAGTTGGTGAGCTTGCCCTGGAGTAATGGTGGTGGATTGCACCGATGCTCACCTTGCCTTCTCATTTTCGACTTGGAGTGTCTTCCCTCTATTCTCATTTTCCACCCGTACCAACCTTCCCTCCATAACTCCTAAATTCCCATTCATTTCCGCCATTTGTTTGGAGAGGTGTGCAAGAACCTCCATGAGGTTCTCCGAGCTCTCCCCAATTGGACTTGCACCGTGGTGGGACATGGCACCTACAAAACTCAACAAGCAAGGTTAGTAGTAAAAGGCTCACGTCCCTCGTATGTAACTCTCAACTCACCTCTTGTGGTGTCGTCTCAAAATTGGTAGTGAACTAGCTCCGCTCAATCAACTCAAGGTCACCTATCCTTTGTGGAGGAGTGGATTCTTGTGACTCTTGAAAGAAGGACGACTTGAAAGACTCTAAACGGACTTAAATCAAGGAATTAATCAACGAAACAAGACAAGAAAAGAAGAAGGAAGAAGCACGAAAGAATTCGGACTCAAGAATTAAGTAACAAAAGTAGGAGAAACTACTTGTTGTTGCTTAATTTGGAGAATCAAAGAGATGATTTGATGTTTAAAAATCTAGTTAACAAGTAATTAAAGATGTTAATTAGTTGTTAAATAGTTGATAAATCGAAGAAAAATGAGTGTGGAAGAAGAAGTTTGAAGTTCCAACACTTAGAAAAAATTTGGGGTCTTAAAAGTTCCAACACTTAGAAAACTTTTGGGGTCCCAAAATTTGAGACCCCTAAAAAAACTAAGTATGGAAACCTGCAGAAACAGCCCTCTGAAGTTGGTCTCACGCGCCTGGGTGAGACTGGGCGTGGAATTTTTTTTTTTTTTTTTAAATTCCACTTGTGGACCCAATAAACATCTTTGACCACTTTGACTTGGAAAAGTTGGATCAAATGTACCTTTTGGCTTCTTCTTCTTCAAGATGTTCTTGATTAATATCAAAAACACCTAGAACACCAAGAACACACACTAAACACCAACACCTTCAAATGAGCTCAGAATTGGCTCAAATTTTAGGATTAGCTTCCCCTTAATGTAGGGAACAAACCCCAATGGTTTTTAAGCTCCAATTCCTCCTCAATCAATAGACCCACTTTCAAAGTTTGTAAAGTTTCAAAAGCTCAAAACCCTTTAATAGTAACTTCACTTATACAACTCCAAATCGCACGAAATTTGAAATCTAGACTCAAAAAATACTAGGGAACAAGAATCTAGTGTCAAAAACAAGAAATCAAACAAGAAAAAATTTCGGATTTTTTTTTTTTGGATTTTGAAGATATCAAATTCTCAAGACTTAGATTTGTGGAAACAAACCTAAACCGAGCTCTGATACCAAATGATAACGGAAATTAAGCAAACAAGAAAGAAAGAGGAAAAGATATGAGAATTAATAACTAAGAATTGAAATTATGGGCAACAAGGGGCTAAAACTCTCACCTCCCAATTGATTCCAACAACTAGAAACTAATTTAACTCAACTAATCAAGGAAAACTAAATGAAATCCACAAGTGGGAGACCTTCGATTAATTAAGCAAAGAAATTAAACTAACAATCAAGAGAGTCACCTTAATCACTCACTAATTCCTTAAGGGAATTACACTAAGCCTTACACTAGCAACTACAAGTTTTAGAGTATCAATCTTCAATATGCAAAAACTAGTCTTCCAAAATGAAGAAAAGCTACTACTTATACAAGGAAATAAGAAGACACTAGCTATTACAGTTTTGCCCTTAATGAAGTAAGGGCCTTGTTTGGTTGCCTTCTTTTGGGAATTCTTGAATTCCTCCTTCCACCTCACTTTAATGGACCACCAACACATTGTATGCTTTCCTTTGAGATTCTTCAAGCTTTTCCAATGCTTCCCTTTTCATGAACATTTCTTGAAGGTCTTGGAGCTTTTTAGATTAACTACGTGTGAAAGGCCTTGAAGGATAAGTGTCATCCAAGATAGTACCATCCATGCTTTCCAATCTAGTATCAAAGTGCACATAGCTTTATGCTCAAGTTCTAACGGGAGATGGAAAGCCTTGCTAAAGACCATTTGATAGAGAGACATAGCAATTGGGGTCTTGTACGCCATTCGATAAGCACATAGAGTATCGTTCAACTTCCAGGATCAATCCATTCAATGGATGTTTACCGTCTTGGTAAGAATAGATTTTATTTCCCTATTGGATACCTCAACTTGTCCGATCGTTTGTGGGTGGTAGGGGTAGTAATTTTATTCTTGACTCCATACTTTTCAAGGAGAGCGTTGAAAAACCTATTGCAGAAGTGTTTTCCCCCATCGCTAATTATGGCTCGGGGGGTGCCAAACCATGCGAATATGTGCTTCTTTAGAAAAGTGGTGAAACTTTTGCCTTCATTGGTAGGCAATGCCACACCTTTAACCCACTTTGAGACATAGTCCATGGCTACAAGGATGAAAGTGTTTCCATATGAACTTACAAATGGGCCCATGAAATCAATCCCCCACATGTTAACTAATTCCACTTCAAGGATTGGTGTCAATGGAAGCTCATTGCGCCGATACATGCCCCCTTCGCGTTGACATTTGTTACATGCCTTCACCATATCATGGGCATCTTAGAAAAGAGATGGCCAATAAAACCCACATTGTAACACTTTTGAAGCCGTGCGCATACCCTCATGGTGACCACCAATTGAGAAAGAGTGGCATACATTAAGAATAGATATCATCTCAATTTCGGGGATACACCTCCAAATTATCCCATCAACACAAATTTTAAATAGGTAGGGTTCTTTCTAATAGTATTTTCGTACATCATGCAAGAACTTCTTTTTCTGGTATGAATTCAAACCATCCGGGAGCAAATCACTCGCTAAAAAGTTGGCGAAGTCAGCGAACCATGGTATGAGATCGTGCGAAGCAGACAAAATACGTTCATTGCAGAACGAGTCATTTACCTCAAGTTCCCCTACGGGCCTTCCCTCTTCTTCTAATCTTGATAAATGATTAGCCAATTGATTCTCTCAGCCTCTCCGATCTTTTACTTCCAAATCAAATACTTGGAGGAGTAATACCCAACGAATTATCCAAGGCTTTCATCCTTCTTAGTCATCAAGTACCTTATTGCTGCATGGTCAGTGTGCACTACAACTTTGGTCCCCAAAATATATGCTCGGAACTTTTCAAAGGCAAAAACTATGGCCAATAACTCCTGCTCCATCACGGTGTAATTATTTTTAACCATATTCAATGTTTTGCTCGCATAGTAGATTGGTGGAAGAGTTTCTCTCTTTGTTGACCAAGTACAGCCCCCAAAGCTACACCACTAGCATCGCACATAAGTTTGAATGGTTTTGACCAATCGATTGCTATGATGATTGGGGTTGAAGTTAACTTCTCTTTCAAAGTGAGGAAGGCCTTCATGCAATTACTATCAAAGTCAAATTTGGCTTTTTTTTCAATCAACTTACACAAAGGATAAGCCACCTTCGAGAAGTCTTTGATGAAGTGCCTATAAAACCCGGCATGACCAAGAAAACTCCTTATCCCTTTTATGGTTTTTGGAGGAGGTAACTTAGATATGACTTCAATTTTAGCTTGATCAACCTCAAGCCCTTTTTTGAATATCTTGTGTCCCAATACTATTCCTTCATTTGCCATAAAATGGCACTTCTCCTAATTCAACACCAGGTTTGTTTCCTCGCATCGTTTAAGAACTTCTTCTAAGTGTTCTAAACAATCATCAAACTCATCCCCAACTATAGAGTAGTCATCCATGAAAATATCCATAGTATCTTCAACCATATATGAGAATATAGACATCATACACCATTGGAATGTGGCTCGGGTGTTGTAAAGTCTAAGGGCATTCTTTTGAATGCAAAAGTTCTATAAGGGCACGTAAAGGTTGTCTTCTCTTGATTTTTTGGTGCGATTGAGATCTTGTTGTAGCTAGAATACCCATCAAGAAAGCAATAAAAACCACGGCCAGCCAACCTAACTAGCATTTGATCCATGAATGGTAGTGGGAAGTGATCCTTCTCCATCCATGAATTTAATTTCCAGTAATCCATATGCACCCCCCATCCACTCACAGGTCTGAGGGCTATCATCTCATCTTTTTCATTCGGCACAATACTGATTCCATCCTTTTTGGGAACACATTGTACTGGGCTAACCCAAGTACTATCAGAGATGGGGAAGACCACTCCCGCATCTAACCACTTAATAATTTCCTTCTTCACCACCTCTTGCATAGGTGGGTTTAGCCTTCATTGGTTCTCAATTGAAGGGGTACTTTCCTATTGTGAGTGCATATACCCAGGGGTATACCAATTATATCAGTAATAGTCCATCGGATGGCACGAATGTGCTTATTCAACACTCCGAGCAATGCCTCCACTTGTTTGTCACTTAACTTGTTGGAGATGATGACCGACAAGGTTTCATTAGCACCCAAGTAAGCATACTTCAAGTGATATGGTAGCGGCTTGAGCTCCAATGTCGGTGGTTTAATAATTGAAGGTTTGGAATGAGGTGTTTGCCTATTTTTCAAATAAAGATCAAGCTTCTTTAGGGGGTAGGAGTAGGAACCCATTCCCACTAATGCACAACAAATCTCATCATATTCCTCTACCCCCTCTATCATAATTTAACACTGCTTATAAACCTTCTTCTACGAACCCCTCTTTCACGTGTAGGTCCATGCTTTCCTCAATCTTGCCAATTGCAAAAGACATTCGAAGGTTATTTGGTTGTTTCATAGATCTACACAAATAAAATGTTGCTTCTTCTTCATTCAAGGAAAATTTTAATCCTCCCAAGTCTATGTTGCTCAAAGTGTGCCCTGTTTTTAAAGTTGGTTTCCCCAAGATAATTGGTATCTCAAAACCTTCTAGGCAATCAATCACATAAAAATCCATAGGGTACACAAATTGGCCCACCATTACAAAAATATTGTATCTAATCCCCACGGGATGCTTTACCAATCTATCCACCATACCAAGTCTCATATCTGAGATGGTGGGTTGCCCAAGTTGCAATTTCTGAAAGATGGTCATTGACATCAGATTTACCTTTGCATTTTCATCACACACCACCTTTGTGGATTTCTGCATTCCCTTTGCATCACAGACAGTGCACACACCCATCGTCACCCTATCATTTGAGAATTTGCCCGACATTATTGCACTACTTTGAGGGGACATGTGAATTACCCCACCATCTTTGAAGTTGTACGGCGTGCATATTTTCTTTACAAACTTGGCATACTCGGGAATTTTTTGAAAGCACTACTTGGAAAAATGTTCACAGTGATCCTTTCCACCATATGGTCAAATTCTTGCATGCTCATCCTCTTTGTTTTGCACTACACACTATGGAAAAGGTGGTGGAAATTTAGGAAAAGGTTTGCAAATTTTGGGCACCTTATTCTTATGATGTGTAGGTTGGGACAACCCTTTTCTCCAAGCCTTCTTGTTTCTAGGCTTACACGTATTTGGCATCGCAACATCAACATGACCGGTTGATTCTTTTATATTTTCACTTCCTTCACCTCTCTTCACTTGCACAGAGTTGAATTGACTGGTGATCCAAACCATTCTTACCTCAAGACGTTCAATGGTGATGGAGTGCTATTGTACCATTTGGGCAAGGCTTCCAAGATCATATCTCAGCTCCTTAACGACTCTGTCAGTAGACACTACCTTCTCCAACACCCTCACGAGCATACTTTCAATTCTAGAGCCACCACTTTGTACATTCAAACCTTGATTCCCACGATCTTATCTCCCCACATATTGGGGGCTTCCATGGGAACCCATCTCATGGTCTACCAAAGATGAACCTTCACTATCTTTATTCAAACTATCTACTCCTTCCATTAACCTCACAGTCCCAACAACACCAATGGTACTTACTATTTTAAGATGGTGATCTGCTACACTTACTTCTATGAATTCAAGAAGTGTGGCGGTGACTGATAGCTATTTATCCCTTCGCGCACCACTCTTAACCCAATCCTCGATCTCTTTAGTGGAGGTCGCACCTATTGCTCCCTCGGCTCCCCAAATATCCAACTTACGGCCAAATAAAGTCTCATCCTCAAGTGCACATGGGTTGAGTTAGACGTACTGGGCATATGATCTTGAGGATTTTCTACCTGCATCTAATCACAAACAACAAACTAAATAAAAAGAACAATCACTCTACAAGGTGATTTCAATTTACAATCAAAAAGGCTATTCAAACACAATTCCTCAGTAATGGCCCCATTTTTTTTAATGCTCAAGTGTACTCTCCTGATGGAGGTATCAGCAATCATTAGAGAAAAACACATTTATATATTCCCGACGGGAGTCGAGGTTGATACTACAGAGAATTTGTGACTAGCCAAGTCGAT
Source organism: Jaltomata sinuosa (assembly GCA_003996215.1). NCBI lineage: Eukaryota > Viridiplantae > Streptophyta > Magnoliopsida > Solanales > Solanaceae > Jaltomata > Jaltomata sinuosa. The sequence continues at coordinate 26,317 of QJPP01005677.1, forward strand.
TGTAAAGAAAAGACTTCACAACAAGAGTAGTTTGTTTGAAAACAATAAAAGTAAAGGAAAGGGGGAATTAGGAAATCTGTCACAATTCGTAATTCAAATTAAGACAATAAAATAAAAATGGGTGTAAACAATGAGAGAGAATGACTAAGGATGTGTGCCAAATTGGACTCGAATACGGGTTAGGGTGCTTTCTCATTCATATAAATTCTTACTAAATGACATGGATAGCATTGGTTTAAGCAATGCTTGTTAATCTATCGATAAAACAATCATACATCCAACGCTTTTTATTCAAAAAACATTTTTGGATCAATAACCAACCAACATATGCTTGGGAAGGTTACACTATTTCTAGCTTAGACCCTTCAATGGGTATTTTTGGTGAATTGAGTTATTTCTCAATCTAAGTGGAATCCCAAGTACCCACTAGCAATTTCACATCCAAAATTGTAAACCCCTTTTGCAAGCAAGACCATAATCAAGTGAGTTAAATCAATATTTACAACCATCAATTTTAGAGTTAAACTATGGTTAAATCACTAGACCCATGTCTTATTAGCAATATAAATACATATTAGCAACACCCATACCTATTTATCAAGCACCCATTATCAACACATCCCTAGACAAGAAATTTAGCTACTCATGCTAAAGGAATAAAGAATAATACCAAATGGGTAAGTCAAATTCCCTTTTATTCAAGCTAAATATTCAATATCAAAGCTTAGTTTTTACAAGATTGGTGATTCCAACAGTTAGGAAGAAGGAATTGGAGTGAAACCCTCTTTCTTTTTTTGGAGAGAAAACTTTCTTACTACTCAAGGCTATTCATTTCCCTCTAAAAAAAAGTATCAAAAACTCTCTAAAAATATGCCTGAAATGGGTTTTAGAATTATCCCTAAATGTCACACCAAATTGGACAAAAATACCCTTTGAGAGTTGTGTGGCACGACGTGTAGTTCGCACATCTTGGTATGTGAGTCTCATAACTCTGTCCAGTAGACTAGAGACTCTACTTGATTTGAGAGCTCCATGCAAAGTGGAGTGCAGTTCGCACCAGGTAATGTGTGGGTCACACAACAACCCCACCCCTTAACACATCCTTCAGCTAACTCTAAGCTTCATGTGGTGGAAGGTGCGGACTGTACTAATGACTGTGTGTGTCGCATGAGGTTTGAACCAATCGGTAAAATCTTTGTCTTGTTTGATCACTTCACACTTCAACTCCTTTTAGGCTCTTTTTGGGTCCATTTCCTTGTTTTCTATATTTGATCACAAGTACCTGTATATACATCAATAAAGGTCATAAGAACCTCTAAATCTCATTAAAACATAAAAATAATTCATGGTTAAAGAGTTAATAAGTTGGTAGATTACCGACTTATCAGTGGACAATGTGTTAATCAATAGAAATGGGATGTGATCTGCTATTAAAATATTTACTGAAAAATTCTTTAATTCAACTGGTAGTAACCAGTACGGACTAATTTCTGAAAAGGAGTAATATCTTTGTCACTGACTATTTTGTACATTTTGGTCCTTAGATTTAGAGAACTGTTGAAATAACTAAGACTTATGTTATAAACACCCCTTTCATTTGGAAGATGATGTTGTTCTTCTTGAGTTCTTTCCCTTTGAAAGGTTAATTTGTCTTGATACTGTGAAATTTTCTATTTGAATATTGATTTTTAGATTTTACTCATGTCGCGTATGATATTTAATGGATATTATTGATAAAAGCTGGATGAATCTCCCAAGATCCACCGATGAGTATCAACGTTGAGTGGATTATTTTGCTGATAAACCATTTGAAAGAGCTTCCAATAGAGATGAAATGTTATGCCCATGTAGAAATTGTTTTAATCGTTATTGGAATTATCAAAGTATGGTGGAGAATCACTTGATGGCTTTTGGGTTTGCTCTTGGTTGATATAGCAAATGGGTTTTTCATGGAGAAGGGTTTTCCTTAAAAAATATATCGCATCTAAACATGGATGATGGAATATCAAACATGCATGATGACATAGATGGACTACTTCATGATACTTTTAGAAATTTAGAAGGTGACCATAGGCATGAAGGAGTATGAGAGGGACCATCTGAAGATGCAAAGTGATTTTTTAAATTAGTGGAGGAAGGAAAACAAGAGTTGTATCCGAAGTGCAAGACTTTTTCTAAGCTGAGTTTCACTATTACGTTGTTCTTATTTAAATGCATTCACGGGTTGAGTAATGTAGCCTTTCAAGACTTGTTAAAACAGGCATTTCCATTTCCTCAGCTACCTAAGTCTTTCTACAAGGCAAAAAAGGTAATAAGTGATTTGGGTCTTCAATATGAAAAAATTCATGCATGCCCTAACAATTGCATGTTATTTTGGAATGACAATGCGAAGATAGATAATTGCTATGTATGTGGGTCTTCTAGATGGAAGAATATTCATGATGAATTGACTAATAAGAACACTAAAATTCCAGCAAAGATTTTAAGGTACTTCCCTTTAAATCCTAGGCTTCAGAGAATATTCATGTGTTCTAAAATATTTGTAACTATGAGATGGCATGCTAATGAATAACCCAATGATGGGAATATAAGACATCCTGCTGATGGGGAAGCTTGGAAGCATTTTGATTCCTTATACCCAGACTTCTCTAGTGATCCTTCTAATGTTAGATTGGGTTTTTCAAGCGATGCTTTCAATCCATTCTGAACCATAAGCGTATCTTATAGCATATGTATAGTTATGTTAATGAACTATAATCTATCATCATAGATTTGCATGAAGTCCAAATATATAATGTTGTCAATGATCATTCCATGTCCATCATATCCAGAAAAGGATATAGATGTGTACCTACAACCACTAATTGCAGAGTTGAATAAGCTATTGAAAGTGGGAGTGGAAACATTTGATGCTGAAACTAACCAAACATTTCAATTGTGTGCAGCCTTATTATGGACAATTAGTGATTTTTCAGCACTAGCAATGCTTTTTTGGAAGGATCATCAAGGGTAGATAAGCATGCCCCACTTGTAATTATGATACTTGCTCTTAATATCTCAAACATAGTCGTAAAATGTGTTACTTGGGTCATCGGGCATTTTTGCCTCCTGATCATCCATATCGAAGGGATAAGAAATCATTTGATGGTAAAGAGGATTATAAACCTGCACCTACTCCATTATCTAGCGTAGAAGTTGTTGAAGAGCTACGTGAATTTAATAATGTCTTTGGAAAGGGGAAAAAGAAAAGATCTCGAAAGAATGATGGTCCATGGAAGAAAAGATCCATATTTTTTGAATTGCAATATTGACCAAATAACAAATTGAGGCATAATCTTAATGCGATGCATATAGAGATGAATTTTTGTGATAGTTTGCTTAGGACTTTCCTGGATATAATTAGAAAGTCCAAAGATCATGTAAATTCTCGCTATGGCTTGCATGAGATGGGGATACGTAAGGAGCTTCAACCATTATAAGATAATAATAATGGAAAAGTTCATCTGGATAAAGCTTGTTTCTCAATAAAAGGGAAGGAGAAAAAATTATTTTTCACCATTTTAAAAAATGCCAAATTACCAAAAGGGTTTGCCTCAAATATATCAAATCGTGTACAGATAGAAGAGATGAAAGTCTCGGGATACAAGAGTCACGATGCTCATGTTATAATAGAGTATTTGCTCCAGGTTACCATTAGAAAAGTGTTACCTAAGGAAGTGTCATTGGCCTTGATTAGGTTGGGGGAATTATTTTAGAGCCATATGTAGTAAGGTTATAAGAAGAAGCGATCTTGATAAATTGCAAGCTGAAATCATAGATATAGAACGTGTTCTTGAAAAGTTTTTTCCTCTAACTTTTTTTGATATAATTATACATTTGCCTATCCATTTGGTAGATAAAATTAAGCTTGGGGGTCCGACTCATTTCCGTGGGATGTATCCTACTAAGAGAAAAATATGCAATTTTAAGGGGCTTGTTCGTAATTGATCTAATGCAGAAGGATCCATAGCAGAGGGTTTTCTGGCAGATGAGTGTTTGACTTTTTGTTCAAGATACCTATATGATGGGGTGAAGACAAGATTCAGTAAGTACCAAATAGAGAATGATGAGGACATTCAAACAGAGGGAGATAATATTTCACATATATTTCCTAAAATAGGTCACCCAATTGGAAGTTAGAAGAAAAGGAGAGGCAAGACTTTTGAGATGGATATCAATGTGTGGTTTGAAGCTCATAGATATGCTTTGTTAGATACTGGAGATGAACAAGTTGAGGCGTTTATCAAGTAAGATAAAATAATTATTTATGTTTTAAACTTTATTTATTTTTTATGATAATGTGTTCTAAATTTTCTTTTAAATACGTAATAGTTAAATTTGACATACATTCTGATAGGGAACATACGAATTTCATTGATAATAGTGCTAGAGGAGATGCATGGGAAAAATAACAGATTCATAGTCGATAATTCATCGATTGCTTGCAAGATAAAGTTAAACATGTTGAAATGCCCAAGCATTTAAGATGGCTAGCAAAAGGGCCTGATAAAAAGTGGCCAAATGACATACTAGGTATTTAATTAATGGATACCAATTTTATATGATGAAATGAGATGCCGCATACAAGACTCTAAATAGTGGAGTGACTTTGTCAGCAACAACAGATAGTTTTACTATTGCAAGGGACCAAAATCCTGTTGATGGAACGGTTACCTATGATGGAGTTATTAAGGATATCATTGAGATTGATTATTATGGTTATTTTAGTATTGTACAATTTAGATGTGATTGATTTCATAATGAAGTCGATGAATATGGATTGACTCGGTATACTTCAACAAATTATGTAGCACAAATTATCCTTTCATATTAGCATCTCAAGCGCAAAAGGCGAAGAATTTATGAATTCAAGAAAATAAAGGCATTGCCCATCATCATCTGCTTGCTTGGTCACTTTCGTGATAAGGCGCTTAAAAGGATTCTGGATTATATATATTTTGGGAACTAAAAGAGTGGATGGTTGAAGGGAAAGGGAAGCCAGAAAATCCATCCCGTCCAGGTTGATTTTGAGGGTGCGACAGCTTTTGCCGACACGCCTACCCGACTGTAGGGTTTCAATATTTATCATATGTGTTTTCTTGTTTTTCTTTGCTGTGATTGATTCTCAGAACTGCTTATTAAGGCTTGCACCTGTTTCATTATTTCAATATTCATTTGACATAACAAACATGAGGATTAAGGTGCACGATCCTATTGAGAAAGAGGTTTATTATGCTATAAATAAATTTCATATTGATTTGTATGATTTTGAGGAAGAGGACTGTCCTAATATTGATCAAATATTTTGGAGGGGGCCTAATGATGACATTGGTTCATCAATAGATTGCTCGATGTTGTTGTCAGATGGTCGAGAGAAGATCTACAAGATGATATCATAGATATTCCCTCCCCTGCAGAATATTCATAAGATATAGCTATGAAAATGTCGGAAGAAGAGGATGACTTTGATGATAACGATTGGGATTGGATGGAGGCTGATGATTGGTTAAGATCTTCTGAACTTGTTCACATCAATATTATTAATAGCATTTTGTAGTGAGTAATAAATGTCCTTTTCTAAAAAATATTTTCTTATATTTTTGTTCTGCCTAGTTTATGATGCTGTGAAAATTGATGCTTTTTAGCTTTTTTGCTTCATGAACATATAATATATTTGAGTTGATGGATACATTGTGATATATTTCTTTCTCATATTTATTTTGAAATTAAAACTTCTGTATTGTTGGGCTACTTGTTAAGTCTTTCTTTCTCATATTTATTTTTCAGTATTCACCATATTTCTTCAATTCTTCTGAGGAACCTTACACTTCATTGTGGAGTCACAATGATTCAGGTTCTCTCTTACTCTATCTTCCTATTCTTTTTCATTTCCTCCGATACACATAGCATGCTCCTGTTGTATTTCTTATGCTTTTGGTTTGGTCGATTTAGTCATGCTCAAATAATAATTGTGCATAATTTAAGTTGTTTTCTATTGCGCCACTTAAATTTATCAGAAATGTCTGCTGATCCAGCAAGTAAAATTTGTTTTGAGCCTGAATGAATATGTACTTATATTTATACGTAACAATGTCTACTCTTTATTGAAATGTCTTACACTTGGTTCCTTATCCTGTTCTTTATAATAACTAAAGAAGTTATTATTCTGGTAGAAAAACTAATAACAGTAGTCAGTAGTTCATATACAACCAAGTTATATTGACATATTATTTTTTATTTTCTTTGTTTTCTTCAGCCTTCATGTATAGACTCATAGTCTTAATTGGGGCATTGATCCAAGAGAAAACTAAATCCATTCTGGTTGTGAAAACACTGATTTAAAAAAAATAAATCCTTGCATTTTCTACTATAACAGTATTCATGTTGCTTCATGTATAAAAACTCAAGAAGAACTATTTATTTCTATTATTTGATGCGGAAACAATGAAATAATATTACTTTATCATGTGATTGCAGCCCTTCATAATTATGGTATTCATGATAAGTTAATATTTTTTTCTGCTTGATTTAACTATTTATAGTATCAAAGAATGAGCGTTATTTTATACAATCAGTATATTTTGGTGCGTTATGCTTGTATGATAATGGGATTTCTTTTTGGCAAGAGGATACTTAGTTCTTGTGTGTTGTTTGGGGTTTGGGGTGGGGGAGGGTGTTGTTTCTCCAGTAGAGGTTTTTTTATTTGCTAAGTTAATTTTATCGAGGTATGATGAAATCTTGTGAATACAGTAGGCATACAAAACACATAAACCACAGCGGCAATGCTAAAGTCGTCAAACACCGCTTCCTAGGATTCTTAATCTGGCAAGATCTTCAATCCACCGCCGTCTTCTTCCTTTCCAAAACTCTACTCCTTTCTCTCTTCACTAAAACCCCTTACAAACCCTCATTTCTCAATGTATTTGCTTTCATAGTTTTCCACTTCTCTTTTCTCATCTTTTCCACTTTTTTTTTCATCATCTTTTCTCCTCGCCCTCAACGTGCTTATTCCCCTATCGAGCTTCTTCTCGATAACTCTTGGCTCATAATCATTCCCATTTCTAACTCCCAGCCACTACTATCTACTGATTTTTGAGTCTGGGTGAGAGCTTCCCTTAGTTTCATGCTGTTTGTAGTGGTGTCTACAGTATCAGCGTCATTGTCTATGATTAGTCTCTGTTGGAGCTATCATGCTTTCGATCAATTGAAGATGAGACGGTTGGTTGTTGGGAAATTAGGTTTTTGGGGTTTATATATGGGATTGTTCTATGGAGTGCATTATGTATATAAGAAATGGTGGGTTTTACAGTTCCCGATCATCCAGGTATAAAAGTCGCTTCTCTATATCAATTTTAGTATGTGATTGCGTAATGCAATACTTATATAGGAAGTGTCATGAATTATGATATTCGATGTGTTTTTTCAAATGACTTGATTTCAACAGTTTTAGCTTTTTAATCCCTAATAAGTGGTAATAAACTTTCTATGTAATTATAAAGTCAATCACTTAATCCAATTATAATTAACCCCCAATCCAACAATAAATTGATTCACTTTTGCAGAAACACAAACTACAACTCAATTAAATAACAGAATGGGAAAATGCAAACCACAATATCCAATAACAACTATGAATGTTAATTGAAATCTGGTCCACCTCCAACTCCAAGTAATCAACTCATCACCAACATACCTGAAATGGGAATGGAAATGCAGCTTTCAGAACGATCTATAGCTCAAAATGATTGGCTCATTCTTTTAGGGAAATAGCTATTTGATAAATTGGGAATTAGGAATTGAATTTGAGAGACAGAGATAGATAGAGAGAGAGAGAGAGAGAGAGAGAGAGAAGAACACGACAGAGAGATTAGGAAGTACCATATTTTCACATGCTCTCATGCTGGAATTTTGATATATTTATAGTTGACCCTAATGCAATCCTCACCCTTCATTTCCTTTAATCTGAGCCATCCACGTGCTTTAACATGCTTTTGAATAATGTCTAATTTACCATTAAGGAGTTGACTAATCTCATGCTAAACACTATCATTTTTATTAATGAGAATTGCTCTCCACTTCTAATTGTCCTTCAGCTCATTATATCAGTTTGCTCTTTACTAACTTGAAACAAAGAGCTGAATCATAGTTGTAAAATTTGTTGTTAGCCTGATTGAATGTGTACCTATGTTTATATGTAACTGTGTCTACTCTTTTTGGAATATCTTACACTTCGTTCCTTATCATGTTCTTTATAATAGACTGAAGAAGTTATTATTCTGGAAGAAAAACTAATAACAGTAGTCAGTAGTTCATATACAAACAAGTTATCTTGACATATTATTTTTGTATTTGATTTATTTGCTTCAGCCTTCATGTATAGACTCATCGTCTGAATTAGGGAATTGATCTTAGAGAAAACTAAATCTTTTCAGGTTATGAAAAATTGGTTATAAAAAAACCAAATCCTTGCATTCTCTACTATAATAGTATTCCTGCAGCTTCATGTATAAAAACTCAAGAAGAACTATTCAATTTGATTATTTTATATTGAAATAATGGAATAATATTATCTTATCATGTGATTGCATCCCTTCATAATTATGGTACTCATGATAACTTAATATTTTCTTCTGCTTTATTCAATCTGTCCTTCACTAAGTCTAACTTGTTTACTCTTAAATTTACAAAGATTTGAATATCCATAGGTCAACAGGGGCCTTAAAAAAACCAAACCAACAAAAAAAGACATTCGCTAAACCTGGAACATTATTGTCACGACCCGATTTCTTAGGTCATGATGGCACCTACAACTCCCAGTAGGCGAACCAATTCCAGTAGACTGAACGATTAGTAATGGGCTACTACCTAACCAATAAGCACAACCAGCAGAAATAAGTGGAACCAGTATAAAACGATAGACAAAGAGGAAGCAAAAATCTGAATATATACATTAAAACTACATCAACCCCAAGAATTGGTATCGACATTACATAATTTTCTAATAGAATAGAAGTTCTAGAAGTAACAAAATGCTAAGTACAACTGTCTCCGGATATACAAAGAGTAATAGTACAAAATATGAGATATGGTCAAGCCCCAACCGCTAGGCGCTCACCCTAGTCTCGAATGTCCAAAAGTAGCACGAGTCTCCAACGCGATCAACGGCGAAAGCTCAACTAATACCGCACCAAGAAGATGTAGAAGTGTAGTATGAGCACCAAGACAAGGGTACTTATTAGGCATCGCCAGTCGGCTGAGCGCATATAAGATATAAAAACAGTAATAAGCAGAATACAAGAAAACAATCACGGAAGCAAGGAACTAGCACAAAGAGTAATCAACCAAGAAATACAAGTATACATGCTAGCACAGAACATATACATAACACATAAACACAGGTGTAAGAAAGGAGAACACACCTGGAATCCTTGCAACAATAGTATATAAATAAAGAGAGAGAGAAAGGGTGTTTAGAAACATGGCGGTATACCGGTAACCTCAAGTAAAAAGGAAAAGAAGGAAAGCAGTCTAACATACTCAAGATGGAATCAACGAGCATAAAGAAATCATAATACCAATCCAACTTCAAGATAGCATAAACAGGAATCCGCCTCATAAGTACAACCCTAGGATGGAATAACTAACCCACAATAAACGAGAAATACTACTCAAATCCGGATAAGAATGGAACCAGAAACTCACAAGTTACTCAGAAGGGCACACAAAAGCGCCGCAACAAGATAGGACTCACTAGCCCTCCCAATAATTAAAATCCCACAACCGGATCCTCAACAGGCTAATAACCGCTAAATCAACAAGAAACAAGGACCATAACCAACTCTATAAAGTGACAAGAGTAATCTAAACTACCTACAGTCCCAACAGCCACTCATACATTCGAGGAACGCAATCAAGTAAAAACAAACCCTCCGGCCGGTCATACAATCGGAGCATACACTGAACACAAAGCAAACAAGGGTGGAATCCGAGTGAAATATACATGATGATGATAATGATGGAACCGGTAATAGTAACCTTGTATGTACCCCCCTCTGGCACTGCGGTGGGAGGACCCATGGTAGGACGTGCCCGCTATACCTCATCCAACGCCATATACCCCTCCTTTGGCACGCTCAGCTCGTAGCCAGGTCCTGGAACAGAGGGCCCATGGAGGTCCCTGACCACATACAATAACGAACACAAAATCTCAGAGAATTAGAACCTTGAAGTATGTGCTCGGAACTGAACTGGGTCTGAAATAGTAGTAGTAATCTCAATAACCCTCTCAAAGGATGCCCAGAGCGTATCCGGGTCTAAATCACTAATAAAAGTCTCAATAACCCCCCTCAAAGGGTGCCACAGAGCGTATTCGAGTCTAAATCAGTAATAAAATCAAATCCAATGCTCTTCCCAACAGAGCTTAGTATCAGTAATAAAAATTCAGTCTGGTGCTCTACCCAGCAGAGCCCAGTATCAGTAGGAAAACCCAGTGTGAAATCATTCAAAATCCCATTTTTATCATCAAGTATATCAAAAATGTGCCCCCGGGGCCATGCAAGTTTTAAAAAAATCATCTATGGTGGCTCGCAGCCAAAACCAAAGTAAAACATGCAGGGATAAACTTTTTTCATGGATGATATACTCACACACAAATATAAATTAGCCCAATCGCTCACAAACATTTCCTATCAGCCCTGTACAGGCTCAACAACTCTACAACAGTCATAACCAGCCTAAAAGGATATCTCTATGTTCGGGACTCGCGGACATTCCCAGATAACCCACCGTCTATGTTCCAGAGTCAATATAAGGCCACACAGGACTATAAGAGTAATATACAATACTACAAGAATACTATAATCAGCATATGAAATAAACAAACAGAAAAGACAGGAAAAGTCTGGGGTACCAACCTAAAACAACCCACCCAAGGATACTAATTAATGCAGTTATAGCCTATATACGCAGAGTCTAGGTAGGGAAAGCCATAACCTACCTGTTGTCCAATGAATATTTGTGGGGACGGTGTCGTCCAGGCTCGAACTTCTCCAGGAAGCTTCAAATTGCAAAAACACTATCAACAAAATAATCTACACATTAATAGGAGACTAATGATACCCATAATGTTATATACATAACCAGGTCAAAATTTGGGTCACAAATGGGCCCGTAGGCCCTGCAACCCAAAGCCAGAAACAAAAAACACCATAATTTTCCCCATATTCTCGGGAAAACATGCTCAAAATTTGACCAGAAACTGACAACAATTGGGGCTCAAAACAGCCCACAAATCAACGAATTTAAAGAATGAAATTCATTGAAGAAATTGGAAAAATAATGAAAGAACTTACCCGATTTAGAAGCCAACAAAACATAGTTCATAAGGCTTAGCATAGCCATAATTTAAAAACATGCTTTTCTTCCTAAATTCATACTTGAAGAATCATACATGTAATTTCATAAGTTCATAAGTGCCATGATAGCTAATCATGCTAATTTCCTCTTGAAAATATGTTAACTCATGGGTTCATGCTAGAATTCACTTTCATGCTTGGGCTTTCAAAATCAATGAAAGAATCATAATCAAATCATGAATAATCAATTAGAACCATGAATTTAAATATGGAAACTAATTTTTATAAACTTTCCCCCAATTTTGGTTCAAAACCCTAGTTTCATAACTTCATAATTCAAATTCATGAGTTGGGGGTTTTGGGCACAAGGGTTGAAGAAACCCATTGTTAAACACCCACATACCTTGGATGAATATTACCCACTTTAATGGAAAAGAATTGGAGACTTGACTTGGAGCTTGGAGACTTGATCTTGAAGAGGGATTTCCCTTTTTGGGAGGAGATTGAGGATCTTAGGATGAACTTAGGGTAATATGGGTGAAAACCCTTTTAAAAGTAATCAAAATAACTTCACTTAATACATAATAGGGTGGGAAATAACCAAAATGACCCTAGGTTTTAATTAAAAATAAGATGGAATTTTGGTCAACTTCAGTGTCCACGAGTGGAGTCTACAACTCGTAGACTTTTCCATGAGTCATGGAATCCAGTCGTGGGACTCAGAGATGACTCGTGGAAGCTTCCACGAGCCGTAGGGTCGAGTCATGGAAGTCAGGAAAATGTTTGGTCTCTGATGGAGTTCCACGAGTCAACATCACAACTCGTAGAAAGTTCCACAAGTCGTGGAAGTGACTCGTGGAAGTCATTACTAGAGCTGGTTTGTAGGGCTGGGATCACGAGTCCCTTCCACAACTCGTGGAACCTTCCACAACTCGTGGACTTGACTCGTGGTCCCTGAAACTTGGATTTTTCTGAAGTTTTTAACTTGGTTAGCTGGATACGTGTACGGGGTATCACAGTTTACACATAGATATATTGGCTCGATATTATGATGAAGAGTCGGTTATAGAGGTTGTGTTGTTTCAAGTGAAGGATCTTTAAGCTAACAAGTGTTGTTTTGATGTTGCTTGCTACATGAACTCCGAAAGCATGATTAAAATTATTTAGTCACTTGCAAGTGAGGAGGGAGAGTTCCTTAGGTGTTTATGGTGAAGCATAGCATAGAGGGTAGTAAGTTGTTTGAGAAAGAACAAAAGTTTAATTGTGGGGTTGTGATCTTGCGCATATTTATATGCCCGTTTATTGTATTTTACCCATGGTTACCTTATATTTTAAGAGCATTACTTATTATATATTGTGTGTTTTGAGTTGAGTTACTATATGATATACTAAGACACATGATTAGATGCTTGTAGGTGAAATGACGCGGGAAATTAACCATTGAAAGGTGATTTGAATGAAGAAAGCATGGATGTAATATAGCGAAATAATCGAGAGCACATAGAGAGATGAAACTGGGCAATGGCGCATCGATGGGGCGCCACCCCAAGCAGTAAACTACTGGAGGGGAAGCATGACGCATCAGTGGTGCGCCGCCCTACGACCTAAACTACTGAACAGCTGTTGTGGCGCATCAGTAGCGCGACGCGCCAGCCACTGTCCCGACAAAAAAATCAGCTTTCTTCTAGTATGATTCCAAGAAGGAAAAGGGGTTATTTCCAAATCCCTATAAATAGAACCTTGTGCGTCTTTTGTAAGGGTTTTGTCATATTTTGAAAGAAAAAGGCAGAGAATAGAATTCACCATTAGGTTTCTTTTCTTCTTCCTTTTCTTAGCGATAACTTCGGATGAAAACATATTTATTTGTGTTTTTGATTATCATGAGTGGCTAAGAACCCTTGTTCTGGGGTTACAGCTACAAACGCATGGCTATTTAGTATGAAATTGGATTGATTGTTCGTTTTCCATTATTAGGTGCTCTTATATTCCTGTGTTTAGTATTTTGATGCTTGGCTGCCATTAAGATAAATATACAACATTGTTGTGAACTTGGGAGAAGGATCAATAAGTTAGATCGAGAAAAATAAGGAGTAAGGCCTCTCTTTTGTAAAGTAAGGAGTATGTTAGGGACTAGGATAGGAATATACCTAGAATGCCTTGCTTGGTTCATACGGGAAGAAATATAAATGCTTTTAAAATAAGATATCACATCCCCGCTCAATGATGTAGTTGTGATGCTATTTTGGATAGCAACTAGAGGCTCGAAAGACCATAGTTGTAAAACCAACCCCGGAATCAACAACTAGGTGAACGAAAAAGTCGATTCAAGTAACTACTACTTATGATTGCGAAAATAGGCTGTAACCTGGAATTCTCTCTAAACTTTGAATCAAAATCTGGATTAGAATTAACGAGCCCTTTCTTTGCATACTTTTGTGTTTTTTGAATACATGGTACTTGCGGAGGAGATATAAGTACAGCTAAGCCAAGAAATCCCAGAAATTTTTTTTTAAATACACTGAACTTTAGTTCCACGAGTGGGTTTCACGGTCTGTGGAATGAACCATGGCTCATGAATGCCCCTCGTAATATCTGGGCAGAATAAGATGATTGCAGGTCTGAGTTCCATGAGTTGCATATACAACTCATGATTGAAATCACGACTCGCAGATGTCTCTCGTGGAAATCAGACCTTTTTTACTGTCTGTAGGTCTGACATTCACGAGTGCCATGCACGACTAGTGGAATAAACCATGACTCATGGACGACCCTCGTGAAAATCAGACCTGAGAACAAGTTTCTGTTCTAATTTCCATGGGTGCATTCCATGACTCGTGGAATGAACCACAACTCGTAGAGTGCACTCGTGAACACTGTATTAGCGCAGTGGACCGCAATAGCGGGCTCAATGGAATTTAATGCAGAAACATTCCTCAAAACATTCAGTTTTGACAAACACGTTTGGGAGATGGGCTAGGGAGAATCCAGGATATTTTCCTCTGTTTTGCATTGTTTTTCTTCCCTAAGGTAAGGTTTCTACTCCCCAAGCTCAGTACTACTTTCCCTACGCTATTGAATTGCTAGGGGTAGACTTAGGGAATGGTTGGGATGACTTAGGGATGGTAGAATTCAGGGAAGGAGAGGGATTCTAGGTTTGGAAGTCCTTGGGTATGGTTAAAAGTACTGTATTATGATCATGTGACTTTAATTCTCTAATTATATCCATGAAAAGGGTAGAACTAGGAGAATTAATGGTGGAAAAGCTCGAGAAAAAGGGTGGGATGATCATGCTTGGCCTAGGGTTTGGGATTTGGTGTAATCTGGGTAATGTATAGGCCATGTTTATTAATTTAGTACTTGTATATTTTTTTAGACCAAGAGCAAGCAAATATTTCAGAGAACGGAAAAGCTCAGGTTGAGTAGAGCTTTGATTCATTTCGAGGTAGGTGATGGTTATTGATTCATGTATACCTTGTATATTTGTGTACTCTTATCTAAGTAATTGTATGATGTTTGCATTGCTCAGAGAATGATTTAATAATGTCTAATGGTCCTGTTTAACAGTCTGGTGAATTGAACTGTGTATTTTGCTTGATTGGTTTACAAGTTGATTGTTTATTGTTTGTGACTGTGGATTGGTTGACATTCAGTTGGCTCGGGTACCACGCCTGGTACGGGTATACTAATGGTTTTCTCGGGTACCACTCCTGGTATGAGATATACTAATGGTTGGCTTGGATACCACGCCTGGTATGAGAAATACTAACGGTTGGCTCGAGTACCACGCCTGGTACGGGTTTACTTTATTGCATTGTGCATTGAATTGTGGGTCCCCTAAGTGGACCAGGTTGTGTTATTGAATTTTGATAATTGTTTATGGTCCTTGAGAGGTCGGGTTATTGTTATATCTGATTTGAGTTGGACTTGGTGTAAATCGGGTTGCATGTTTAACACTTAGGTGTTCTTTAGAGAGGATCCCAAGGGGGGTTCGGGATATATAAAGAGGGTTGTTTAATTGTTATACTTGATTGTTGATCATGGTGATAAAAGTGGATTACATGTGGGAACAAGCTAGGGAGAGACTTGTAGTCTAAGGATGCCTGTTGACTTGTTACATGTGTTCATGTACTCTTACTTGATTTGTTGTACTGCTGATACACTGTTTATTTGGAATTGGCTGATGATCCTACCAGTACACGGTGGTTGTGTACTGATACTGCATTTTTTTTTCTTTTGTGAGTACAGGCGATCTTCCAGCGGTTGACACGCGACCTCACTTGTAGTCCCAGCGCTTTCAAATGTCAAGGGTGAGCTACTTCGGTCGAGATGCATTGATTTCTATCTTTTGAAGTTGTATCCCACTTGTTTCAGGCTTAGACTATTTCTTTTGCTGGGGTTGCATCCCCGTACTCTAGTTTTGGTAGTGTTTTGGTACGTTGGCTTTTAGATTCTAGGGAGGGATTTTTTGCAGGGTTATTATAATAGAGTTGTTTTATTGATAAGGATTTCTAGTTTACTTTTTGCACATTGGTTTTGAGTTTTTAGAACGGTTAAGTTCGGGGAAGTGATGGTTCGCTCACCTGAGGTTTGGGTGAGTGCCACTCACAGTGGTCTGGGTCGTGATAAGGATGGTATTAGAGCTAGGTTCATTGATCTCGTCGTACCAAAATAGGTCTAGTAGAGTCTTGCGAAATGGTATGGAGACATTTGTACTTGTCCTCAAGAGGCTATAGGACTTTAGGAAAAACTCTTTTCTTTCTTCCTTCGTGTTATAACTTGATTATAATTTGTATCTGGTGATACAAATTGGTATCTGAGTCATTCACTCTTTTGTCCACAGATGGTTAATACTAGGATCAATGGAGCTAAAGCAACGGTCCCAGCAGCAGGTCCGGCTGTCCGTGGTAGAGGCAGGGGAAGGGGCAGAGGATGAGGTAGAGCCACACCCACCAGGGGTAGAGCTCAAGCTACTGAAGGAGTGCGAGAAGCAACCTCTCCCCCACCTCAAGAATAGTTTGTCGAAGAAGTGGAGGTTGTTGCTGAGGATGGTGAGGTGCAGGCAAAGGTAGCACCGGCTGGAGGTGTAGGCCTTCCCCCTTTGACGCCCGAGGCATTTCAGCAGGCTTCGAACTTCTTGAGTGGTTTGGTTGGTGTTGGAGCCACCCCTGTGGGTGTTTCAAATCAGGCTATGGCTATTTCGCCAGCGGTCACTACAGCTCCTAGGATGGATACAGCTTCAGGCACCGGTGATTTATTTAGGCCAATGCTTGGTCCGGTAATGATAGGAAATGAACATGAGATGGTGACCAAATTTCTCAAGCTGAAACCTCTTACGTTTCAGGGTACTGATAGGGAAGATGCTTATGAGTTCATCTTGGATTTCTATGAAAGGTTGCACAAGTTGGGTGTCGTACGTCAGCATGGGGTTGAGTTCGTTACATTTCAGCTACAGGGTGATGCTAAGCAATGGCAGAGGTCTCAAGTAGACTGCAGACCATCGACATTGCCTGCCTTGACTTGGGAGGAATTAAATGCTCTATTCTTAGAGAAATATGTACCTCATACTTTGAGAGACAGGAAGAAGGATAAGTTCTTACATCTGGAACAGGGAAGCATGTCAATCTCTGCTTATGAGGCTAAGTTCTATGTTTTGTCTGGTTACACTACTCAGTTGTTGGGTTCAGAGAAGGAGAGAGTCTAATTGTTTGTGAAGGGCCTAAACATTAAATTATAGGTACTATCTGTGCACATGACTTCTTCAGGTAAGGGGTTTAATGCAGTGATGGATTATGTTAAGAAATTATCAGGGGTTAAGCAAGCGGGGCAGGCTAAGGCATTAGCCAAGAAGGCCCGAAATGAGGGAAATTATGGCGGTTTGTACTCCAGGGGCCAGAATCAGCAGGTATACTCGGCCCATCCTATTCAGTCAGCTCTGTAAGCTTCTACGAGTAGTCGTTAGGGGGCTAATCAACAGTTTCCAGCTCTTAGAGGCTAGGGAGCTTCTTACACATCTGCCAGCAGGCCTACACTTGACCGTGGTTGCTTCTATTATGGTGATTTGGGCCACTTTAATAGGGAGTGCCCACTCAGGCAGACCAGTAATCAGGTTCAACAGCAGTCTAGAGTTGTGGTCCCAGTAGGTAAAAGTGGTAATTCTAGGGGGTCGTCCACAAGATGGGCGAGGTAACTTTCAGGGAGGCCGGGGAGACAGGGGGAATGGCAGCACAGGCAAAAGCAGGGCGCATCCACCAAGGGAAGTAGCTCAGATTTATGATCGGACTTAGTGTTACGTGTTCCCAGGGAGGTCAGAGTTTGAGGCATCAGATGCGGTGATGACAGGTACAATTCTAGTCTATGATAGGATGGCTTCTGTGCTTTTTGACCCAGGTTCTACTTATTCTTATGTGTCTGTGAAGTTTGCTTCGGGTCTGGACTTAATATGTGATAACCTCGATTCCCCTATCCATATTTCTACCCCAGTTGGAGGGTCTATGATTGTGACTCACGTGTATTGTAATGGCTCTGTTGTGTTTGTAGGGTTGCATACTTGGGTAGATTTTGTAATTCTGGACGTGGTTGACTTCGATATCATTTTGGGCATGACTTGGCTATCCCCTTATCATGTTGTGTTAAATTGTAACACCAAGACTGTGGCTCTAGAGATTCTAGGTAAGGATAGGCTAGAGTGAGAGGGTGTTTACAGGCCTAAGCTGGTCAAGATTATATCGGTTTTTCGGGCTAGGAAGCTAGTGGGTAGAGGGTGTTTAGCCTTTTGGCTCATCTCTGGGATGATAGTGTAGAGTCCCCAGCAATTGAGTCAGTTTCGGTTGTTTCAGAGTTTTGAGAGGTGTTTCCAGCAGATTTGCCTAGTATGCCTCCAGACAGGGATATCAACTTTTGTATTGACCTTGAGCCGGGCACTCGCCCAATTTCCATTCCTCCATATCGAATGGCTCTGGCAGAATTAAGGGAACTTAAGACTCAGCTTCAGGAACTCCTAGATAAGGGATTTATCCATCCCAGTACTTCACCTTGGGGTGCTTCGATATTGTTTGTAAATAAGAAAGATGGTAGTATGCGGATGTGCATAGATTACAGTTGAACAAGGTTACCATTCGGAATAAGTACCCTTTACCCCATATCGATGATTTGTTTGACCAGTTACAGGGTGCGTCGGTGTTCTCAAAAATTGATTTGAGGTCAGGGCATCATCAGTTGAAAATTAGGCCCAAGGATATTCCTAAGACTGCTTTTTGGACTCGGTATGGGCATTATGAGTTTTTAGTGATCTCGTTTGAGTTGACTAATGCGCCGGCAGCATTCATGAGTTTAATGAATGGGGTATTTAAGTCATGTTTAGATTCTTTCATCATTGTTTTTATTGATGATATTTTGATCTACTCCAAGAGTAGGGAGGAGCATGCTGAGACATCAAAAGCTTTATGCAAACTTCTCCAAGTGTGAATTTGGGTTGACTTCAGTTGCATTCTTGGGGCATGTAGTATCAGAAAAGGGGTGATGGTAGATCCCCAAAATATTGAAGCTATCAAGAGTTGGGTCCGGCCTAGCTCTGTGACTGAGGTGAGGAGTTTTGTTGGGCTCGTATGTAACTACCGGAGGTTTGTCAAGTATTTTGCATCTATTTCTACTCACTTGACAAGGCTAACTCAGAAAGAGGTACCGATTGTGTAGTCTGACAAGTGTGAGGAGATCTTCCAAAAGCTCAAGACACTTTTGACCACGACCCTTATTTTGTCCTTGCCGGTTGAAGGTAAAGACTTTAATGTTTACTGTGACGCTTCACATTCAAGTTTGGGTGCTGTGCTGATGCAGGATAGAAATGTGATAGCATACACTTCTAGGAAGTTAAGGTTCATGAGAGAAACTATCATATTCACGATTTAGAGTTGGCAGCGGTGGTGTTTGCACTTAAGATTTGGAGACACTATCTCTATGGTGTCAAGTGTGAGGTGTTCACTGATCATCATATTCTTTAGTATGTTTTCACTCAGAAGGACTTGAATTTGAGGCAGAGAAGGTGGATGGAGTTGTTTAAGGACTATGATATGACTATTTAGTACCATCCAGGTAAGGCTAATGTGGTGGCAGACGCATTGAGCTGGAAGACAGTTAGCATGGGCAGTTTGGCTTGTTTGGGGGTGTCCAAACGACCACTAGCAAGGGAATTCAGGCATTAGAGTCCAAGTTCATGCACTTAGGTATTTCATAACAAGGTGGGATATTGGCCAATATTGAGGTTAAAGACATTTTCATAGAGGATATAAAGGCCAAGCAGTTTCAGGATCCACAACTGAATAAGCTATGATGTAAGGTAATATATGGAGAGTCTAGGGATGCCACATTGGATGCTAGCGGGGTACTAAATTTCAAAGGGAGGATTTATTTTCCTCGGGTTGATGATATGATACCAAATATTTTGGCAGAGGCTCATGGTTTGTGGTACTTAATTCATCCGGGTGTGACTAAAATATACAAAAAATTTGAGATAGCTTTACTGGTGGCTCGAAATGAAGAGGGACATAGCTGATTTTGTGTCCAAGTGTCAGGATTGCCAGCAGGTAAAGTATGAGCACCAGAGACCTGCAGGACTACTTCAGAGAATGCCCATTCCAGAGTGTAAGTGGGAGAGTATAGCCATAGATTTCGTGGTGGGTCTTCCCAAGACCTTGCGTAAGTATGACTTAATTTGGATCATTGTTGACAGGCTGACCAAGTCAGCTTATTTTATTTTGGTCAGGGTAGACTACAATTTGCAACAATTGTCTAAGATCTACGTGAAAGAGATTGTGAGATTGCATGGAGTACCACTGTCCATCATTTCAGACAGGGGTACCTAGTTCACCTATAAGTTCTGGGGTAAGTTGCATGGAGAGTTGGGTACACAACTCACTTTTAGTATAGCCTTCCATCCTCAGACTGATGGTCAGACGGAGAGGACGATCCAGGTGTTGGAGAATATACTGAGAGCATGTGTGATTGACTTCGGGGGTCATTGGGACAGGTTTCTACCCTTGTGCAGATTCTCATACAATAACAACTACCACTCCAGTATTGATATGGCACCATTCGAGGCATTGTGTAGGAGAGGTTGTAGATCACCTATTGGGTGGTTTGAGGAAGGCGATGTAAATCCATTGGGCGTAGACTTGGTAAGAGAGGCACAAGAAAAGGTAAAGAGTATTCAGACCAAGTTACTAGCTGCCCAAAGCAGGCAGAAGGAATATGCGGATCGCAAGGTCCGGGACATGGAATTTCAAGTTGGTGAATAGGTATTCTTGAAAGTGTCACCAATGAAGGGAGTTATGCATTTTGGCAAGAAGGGCAAGCTCAGCCCTCAGTTCATCAACCGTTTGAAGTTCTTGAGATCGTACGGCCAGTGGCTTACAAGTTAGCACTGCCACCTAGTTTGTCGGGAGTCCATCCGGTATTCCATGTATCCATGCTACCATGGGGATGGGTTCTACATCATCAAGTGGGATGAGGTGCTTTTTGATAAGGATCTTTGCTATGAAGAGTAACCGGTTTTGATTCTTGATCAGGATGTCCAGAAATTAAGGACAAAGGTGATTAGTATGGTAAAGGTTCAATGGAAGCATCATCCAATTGAGGAAGCCACTTGGTAAACTGAGAGGGACATGCGAGACAAGTACCCTCACTTGTTTGAGGATACAAGTACTACTCTTTTTGCTCTTTACTTTCTGTATTTTTGGGTTTGATCATTCGGGGATGAAAGATGGGTAAATTGGTATCTATTATAATGTCGAGTTTGTCATTATGGGTAAACTTTTTGTGCCAAGTTTCGAGTTAGAAAACTTCTGAGTTTGGGAGTTGAAAATTCTAGGCTAGGGTAGTCTTGGCCGATTTAGGAGTGAGGTATGGTCTAGGGAAATCCGGGTAAGTATTAGGAATGGAGTCTTGACTTGTGCTAGTATTCCAGTTAGCCAAGACATAAAGGAGTCCGGGGGACTATTCAGAATTGAATTCAGGTAAGTAGAACTCCCAAAATCGAGGTTGACGCAAAGGGGTTGTTCTGGGATATCGGAAAAATAAGTGTGCTGTAAAATGGACCAATTTTAGAGATTATACAATGTTTTTTTCTGTGTCAACCACCACGGCAGTTGACACTCCACCATAGCAACCTCCGTTGTAGCAGAGAAAATACTGCTACAGTGGAAGTCAATGATGGTCACCCTCTCCCATAGCGGACGACTCTGCTATGGCAGTACCGCTATAGTAGAGTGGACCGCTATGGTGGGCTCGATGAGATTTAATGCAAAAAACATTCCCCAAAACATTCAGTTTTCACAAACACATTTCGGAGAAGGGCTAGGGCGATTCCAGGCAATTTTCCTCTATTTTGCATTGTTTTTCTTCCCTAAGGTAAGGTTTCTACTCCCTAAGCTCCGTACTACTTTCCCTACGCTATTGAATTGCTAGGGGTAGACTTGGGGAAAAGTTAGAAATGACTTAGGAATGGTAGAATCTGAGGAAAGAGAGGGATTCTAGGTGTGGAAGATGGTTAAAAGTACTGTATTATGATCACGTGACTTTAATTCTCTAATTATATCCATAAAGAATGGTAGAACTAGGAGAATTAATGGTGGAAAAGCCTGAGAAAAAGGGTGGGATGGTCATGGTTGGCCTGGGGTTTGGGATTTGGTGTAATACGGGTAATGTATAAGCCATGTATATTAATTTAGTACTTGTATATTGTTTTAAACCAAGAACAAGCAAGAATTTTGTAGAACAGAAAAGCTCGGGTTGAGTAGAGCTTTGGATCATTTTGAGGTAGGTGATGGTTATTGATTCTTTTATACCTTGTATGTTTGTGTACTCTTATCTAAGTAATGGTATGATGTTTGCATTGCTCAGGGAAGGATTTAATAATGTCTAATGGTCCTGTTTAATAGTCTGGTGAATTGAACTGTGTATTTTGCTTGATTGGTTTACAAGTTGATTGTTCATTGTTTATGACTATGGATTATTTGACATTCGGTTGGCTCGGGTACCACGCCTGGTATGGGTATACTAATAGTTGGCTCGGGTACCATGCTTGGTATGGGATATACTAATGGTTGGCTCGGGTACCATGCCTGGTACGGGAAATACTAACGGTTGTCTTGGGTACCACGTCTGGTACGGGTTTACTTTATTACATTGTGCATTGAATTGTGGGTCCCCTGAGTGGATCGGGTTGTGTTATTAAATTTTGATAATTTTTTATGGTCCTTGAGAGGCCGGGTTATTGTTATATCTGATTTGAGTTGGTCTTGCTGTAGACCGGGTTGCATATTTAACAGTTAGGTGTTGTTTAGAGGGGATCCCAGGGTGGGTTTGGGCTATATAAAGAGGGTTGTTTAATTGTTATACTTGATTGTTGATCATGGTGATAAAAGTGGATTACATGTGGGAACAATCTAGGGAGAGACTTGTAGTCTATGGATGCATGTTGACTTGTTACATATGTTCCTATACTCTTCCTTGATTTGTTGTACTGCTCATAAATTGTTTACTTAGAACTGGATGATAATCCTACCAGTACACGATGGTTGTGTACTGATACTGCATTTGTTTTTCTTTTGTGAGTATAGGCGATCTTCTAGCGGTTGACACGCGATCTCACTTGTAGTCCCAGCGCTTTCAGATGTCCAGGATGAGATATTTTGGTCGAGCTGCCTTGATTTCTATCTTTTGAAGTTGTAGGCCACTTTTTTCGAGCTTAGACTACTTCTTTTGTTGGGGTTGCATCCCTGTACTCTAGTTTTGGTAGTATTTTGGTACGTTGACTTTCATATTATAGGGAGGGATTTTCCGTATTGTTATTATAATAGAGTTGTTTTATTGATATTGATTGCTAATTTAATTTTTGCACATTGGTTTTGAGCTATTAGAATGTTTAAGTTCGGGGAAGTGATGGTTCGCTCACTCGGGGGTTGGGTGAGTGCCACTCACGGTGGTCTGGGTCATGACAGTTGTTTTCAATGCAGTGAGCATGGGCAGTTTGCTAGGGATTGCCCCAGATCATACCTTCTAGTCAGCAGGGTCAGTAGGCTTTATCTCTTAAGGTTCCAGTGCCACCGGCTAGAGGCAGTGTGCAGGGTAGTAGGGATAGTCCCCAGGCAGTGAGAGGGAGTATGCAGAGTAGCAGGGGTGGTCCCCAGATGGTTAGAGGTATCTTTCAGCCAGGTGGTTCAGGTATCCATGAAGAGTTAACAGGCACCGTGCGTTAGAGCAGAGCTTTTTTTGGCTGCTATAGTTGTAGGGTGATTGGTTACTATCCTAGAGATTTTCCCCGACGTAAGACGGTCAAGCCTTCAACATCAACTACTAAGTCTAGTGATAGACATTGACAGTCCAATGCCCCTCTTTGTAGGCCAGAGGTAGAGGTTCCAGATATCATTACTACAGGTATGGCTTTTGTTACCATTGGCTAGTGCTGGCGTTGTTTGCTTTGTGAATCTACCCTTTTTTATGTTTATGCTTATATGCCTACCTGTTTCTTTTCTTGTTGTATTACTACTTGAGTTTGTAGTGTTTGTGCATATAATTTCTTGGTAGATTTATTCTTTTTAGTAGTGGATGGGGTGTGTTGGCCTTGAGAGGTGACTACCCAGAGTTGTGACTTGTGGGTAGGTCTGGTTGGCCTTATTTCTGGTTTTGTTGTGGTTCTAGAATTGGTTTGAGATTTTCTTTTCTAGAAGTCTTGGTTGGTTGTTGCCTAGGCAGTTATCTAGCATTTTCTAGAAGTCTCTTTGTTGTGTGGTAAGGTGTCGGTAGCGGTGTACCGAGAAAGGTTGTTTTGTCTTAAGGTAAGTGGTTGTAACTCCCTGGAAATCGAACCAGCTTTCTAAGTTTGAAACTCTGAAAAATTTCATGTTCCCAGGAATTACTGGTCCAAACTATGGACCGTGGTTTGAACCACGGGTCGTGAAATGGAACCGTGGTTTTCCTTCTGCTGGTTCAGCCTCTGGTCTAAGAACTACGATTTGGTTCTATGGACCGTGGTTTTGACTATGATCCATCCTATCAACTCGTGGAATCAGATCAGAGGGTTGACAATTTCCCCAGGTTTCATGACTGGTTTCTACGGCCCGTAGTTTGAACTACAGACCGTCCTGTAACTCATAGGACTTGTTCAGAGAATTGCATGTTTTCCAGAAATGAAGACTTGGGTCTACAACCCGTGATCCATTCTATAGGTCTGTCTTGTTGACCCATAGTTTGGCTTCTACAGCCTGATCACTTGGCCAGGAATGACGGATGGAAACCACGAGCCGTGCTTTGGTCTACGACCCGTGAAATCCATCTGTGGTCCTTGAAAGTCAACTTTTTCCAGTTGTTTCCTAATTACGTCCCAGCAGTATTTTAGTCATTATTCACCCTTTTAACTCCTAAATGATATCATTTTGACTATTTCTAGAAGGGTTTTCACCCTCATTAGCCTAAGCCCCTCCTCAAATATTCATTCATCTCCCAAAAGAAAAGGAAAAGAACTCCTTCAAGCTCCAAGTTCAAATCTCTTTTTCTTTTCATTTCCAAGTGGGTTAGGTTCAATCAAGGTATATGGGTATCCATTAAGGGATTTCCTTCACCCTTATGCCCAAAATCCCAATCTTCTAAATTGAATTTATGGATTTCTAAATTAGGGTTCTTACTCAAATTAGGAAAAAGTTATGGGTCTTCTTCTAAGGCATCAATTCATGATTTCTTATGACATATCTATGATTTAATTGAAGTTCCTTAGTTGATTTCAAAAGCCCATATGATTATGATGAATTTTAACATGTTTTCATTGAATTGCATGTCTTCAAGTAAAATTGGTATGTTTAGGTAACATGACCTCTATTTTCATGAAATTGCATACCTAATTCTTTAAGCTGTGATATTAGAAGGGAAAGTATAATTTGAATTATGGTTTTGCAAAGCTTAAAGATTCATGACTTGCGAATTGCATGACATCATATATGTCCTTATGCTTTTCCAACAGTTTTGGACACTAGATATGTCCCTATGTTTTACGAAAAGTTTGGCATCCAGATATGTCTACCTAAGTTATAAACAGTTTTCACATCAGATATGTCGTAAGTATTATGAGCTATATGTATATGTTTTTGGGAGTAGTATTAGCACCGAGTTGGACAGGGTGAGAGTACCTTTAGTCCCAGAACTACGTGCCCCTGTAGGTTCTAAGTCCCCTCAGTTGGGCCTCAGATTTAGTAATCATGCCACAGTCATACCTTTATACCCTGGCAAGGTATATTGGGTCCTTTTGATAGGGCACATACATCGGATTACATATAGCTCACATGGTCTATGTCGGTTAGAGAACCTCCCATAGAAACAGTATCAGGTTTTAAAATGCCAATACTCTTTGCTTTCAAACTTCAGAATTATTATGATTACTTTTGATATTTTGTATACCTTTCTTTAGTATTGCATCGAGTCTCTTGCATTTCAATTTTACACTTATAGCATGATTTTAGTTTTGCAAGTCTTATTAGCATGCTCATCACAGATTTCTGTTTAGCTCACATATTCGGTACATCCTATAGTACTGACGTGTTTCACACTGCATCCTTTTACGATGCAGATTCAGTCTCCTGCCTTCAGACACGTGGCTAGACTACGCCAGATACCCAGTTGATTATTGGTGAGTCCTAATTATTTGAGGACCAGAGTTATGTTTAGTATTTTATGTCTCTTTCCTTTGGATTATCTGAGTTAGTTTGGGCCTTGTCCCATCAACTCCCATTTCAGACTTAGAGGCTTCAGACATAGCTAGTTTATATTCTGGATTGGTTACCTGTAGACTTTATCTATTTCAGTTATGGATTTTATCTGAGTATGGTATGACCAAGGATTAATCTAGGGCACTCGTGCTCCAGATCCCATGTTACGTCAAGGAGGTAGCCTCGGGGTGTGACAAACTTGATATCAGAGCCTCAGGTTCAAGAGTCCTAGGATGTCTTAAAGCTGTATCGAGTAGAATCTCTTTCATGCATGTGAAGCGCATCACACTTATGAGAGGGAAGATATGAGATGTCTTAGAGAAACTTCACTTCTTTCATGATTATATCGTGCGTTAGATTTTAACTCTAATATCCATCTAATCCTTCCCTTGTACATTTCAGATTATGCCTCGATGTACTATGCCTCACTGAGCCGCCTGAAATGTTGCTCCTCCAGTTCCGTCCCCTGAGGTCACGAATGGAGAGTTCAAGAATGCCATCCATTTGCTAGCCCAGACCATGGCCGCTCGAGCCAACCAGCCGGCTCCTATCCCTGTCCACCCTCAAGGTGGGGTCCGCTACCATGGAGGGGGCATACCTAGAAAATTGAGTGAACTTCAAACTGTATTCATATCCCTTGTTGAGTGATATGAATATTTCAAGACTCATGACCCATGCTCACTAGATCGAGGGAGACAAGCTTAGGGAGATGTCCAGGGAGAACAAGAGAGTTAGATCTGAGTGTTCGGGATTTAGCCATCAGAAGTCTGGGGGCGGGCATCGATCTTCCTTTCAGAAGAGGTCATCAGTACCTATGCATTCTAGCGCTAGTGCTCCTTCTTAGGCCTCCAGGCCTCGTCATGATCAGTTGGGTAGAGGTGCAAGCTCTTATTCTCAGGGGGTGGTGCAAAGGGGCCTTCCTTCCCCATTTGTACCAAGTATGGAAAGAATCATCCCGGTGAGTGTCTAGCCGGTAGAGAGGGTTGCTATGGATGTGGTCAGGTTGGTCACAGGATTCGAGATTGCCCTTCAGCTAAGAAGGGGCAGGGTGGTAGCAGGACTCAGTCTTCCTAGCGGCTGCATAAGGTCGACCAGCCCAGCAACGCACTGCTTCTAGTTCTGGTAGGCAGCGCCAGAACCGTCTTTATGCCATGTCCTCTAGTCAGGACCAGGAGAGTTCCCCAGATGTTGTTACTGGTATGTTGAAAGTCTCTCTCTAGATGTGTATACTTTGTTGGACCCCGGTGCCTCTTTATCTTTTGTGACCCATTATATAGCATACAAATTCAAAATTTGTCCTGAATTGCTTTTAGAACCCTTATATGTTTCTACTCCTATTGGTGATTCAGTCTTAGCTAAAAAGAATCTATCAAAATTGCCCTATCTTAGTCCTTCATAGAGTCACTTTAGCAGATTTAGTAGAGTTGGAGATGACTGATTTTGATTCTATCCTTGGTATGGATTTGTTGTATGCTTGTTATGCTTCGGTTGATTGTCGTACTCGGGTTGTTAATTTCAAGTTTCCAAATGAACCTGTCTTAGAATGGCAGGGTAGTCCCCCTTCCTCAAAAGGTCATTTCATATCTCATCTTAAGGCTAGGAAGATGATTTCTAAGGGTTGTGTTTATCATATAGTTTGGGTTATGGACATGGAGTCCGGAACCCCGTCCCTTCAGTTTGTTCCTATTGTGAATGAGTTCCCAGAAGTGTTTCCCAAGGATTTTCCTGGAGTCCCTCTTGAGCAGAAAATCAACTTTGGGATAGATCTCCTTCTAGATACCCACTCTATCTTTATTCCTCCCTATAGAATAGCTCCCGTAGAACTTAAAGAGTTAAAGGATCAGTTGAAGGATCTTCTTGATAAGGGTTTCATCAGGCCTAGCATTTCTCCATGGGGTGCCCCAGTTTTGTTTGTGCAAAAGAAAGATGGTTCCCTCAGAATGTGTATCGACTACCGTCAGTTGAACAAGGTCACAATCAAGAATAAGTATCCCATTCCTCAGATTGATGACTTGTTTGATCAGCTTCAGGGTGCTAGTTTTGTTCTCCAAGATCGACCTTAGATCCGTTTATCACCAGCTTCGAGTTAGAGAGTGTGATATTCTGAAGTCAGCCTTTAGAACTCGGTATGGTCATTATGAATTTGTTGTGATGTCTTTTGGTCTAACAAATGCTCCTGCAGTCTTTATGGATTTGATGAGCCGTGTGTTCAAGCAGTATTTGGATAGGTTTGTGATTGTTTTCATTGATGATATTCTTAACTACTCTCGGAGTGAGGAGGAGCATGTGGACTATTTGAGAGTGGTGTTGCAGACTCTCAAGGACCGGTAGTTATTTGCTAAGTTTAACAAGTGTGAGTTTTAGATGCATTCTATTGCTTTTCTGGGTCATATTGTGACTAGAGATGGTATTCAAGTTGATTCTCAAAAGATTGAGGCAGTAAAGAACTGGCCTAGACCCACTTCTCCATCCGATATTAGGAGCTTTTTGGGTTTGGCTGGTTACTACAGTAGGTTTGTGGAAGGATTTTCTCCCATTGCTGCCCCATTGACTCGGTTGACTCAGAAGAAGGTTAAATTTTAGTGGTATGATTTATGTAAGAAGAACATTCAGGAATTGAATACTAGATTGACCACAGCTCCAGTGTTGGCTCTACCCGAGGGCCTAGATGACTTTGTTGTGTACTGTGACACTTCTAGGATTGGTTTGGGTTATGTTTTGATGCAGCGTGGTAAAGTGATTGCTTATGCTTAGAGACAGCTTCTGACTCATGAGAAGAACTACCCTACTCATGATCTTGAGTTAGTAGCCATTATCTTTGCTTTGAAGATTTGGAGACACTACTTGTATGGTGTTCACATGGATGTATTCACCGATCATAAGAGTCTTCAGTATGTGTTCACTCAGAAGGAATTGAATTTGTGACAAAGAAGATGGCTTGAGCTTCTCAAGGATTATGACATGAGTGTGCTTTACCATCTAGGTAAGGCCAATGTTGTGGCAGATGCACTTAGTAGATTGTCTATGGGTAGTGTGTCTTCAGTCAAAGACAGGAAGAAGGAATTAGTTAAGGAGGTTCATAGGATTTCTTGGTTAGGAGTTCGCCTTATGGACTCGACAGAAGGTGGTGTTATTGTTTTGAATGGTTCCGAATCATCTTTGGTAGCTAAAGTGAAGGCAAAGAAAGACAGTGATCCTATTTTGCTTCAGCTAAAGGGTGCATTCCATCAGCAAAGGGTTGAGGTTTTCTCCCAAAGTGGAGATGGTGTGCTTCGCTATCAGGGTCGGTTGTGTGTGCCAGATGTAGATGGGTTGAGACAGAAGATTCTGACTGAGGCTCATAGTTCCAGATATAATATTCACCCCGGTGCCACCAAGATGTACCATGATCTATGGGAAGTTTTTGGTGGAATGGTATGAAGAGGGACATAGCCTACTTTG
Source organism: Jaltomata sinuosa (assembly GCA_003996215.1). Lineage (NCBI taxonomy): Eukaryota > Viridiplantae > Streptophyta > Magnoliopsida > Solanales > Solanaceae > Jaltomata > Jaltomata sinuosa. Next base: position 55,901 of record QJPP01005677.1, read on the forward strand.
TTGCTAAGTGTCCCAACTGTCAGCAAGTGAAGGTAGAGCATCAGCGATCGGGTGGCATGACTCAGGATATTGACCTTCCTACTTGGATGTGGAAAGCGATCAATATGGACATCATTACAGGTTTGCCTCATACTCGAAGGCAACATGATTCAATTTGGGTGATTGTCGACTGGATGACTAAGACATCCCACTTCTTGGCTGTTAAGACTACGGATTCAGTGGATAATTATGCCAGACTCTACATCCGGGAGATAGTCTGATTGTATGGTGTCCCATTGTCCATCATTTTAGATAGAGATACGCAATTTACCTCATAGTTTTGGAGATCATTTCTGAGAGGTCTTAGTACTCAGGTGAAGCTTAGCACAACTTTTCACCGCAGACGGACGGCCAGACAGAGCATACTATTCAGACTTTGGAGGATATGTTGAGAGCTTGTGTGATTGACTTCAAAGGTAATTGGGATGATTACTTACCTCTTATCGAGATTGCCTACAACAACAGCTTTCACTCTAGCATCCAGATGGCTCCTTATGAGGCATTTTATAGCTGGAGATGTAGATCTCCTATTGGTTGGTTCGAGGTAGGTGAGGCAGCTTTGATTGGCCCAGATTTGGTTCACGAGACTATGGAGAAGGTTCAGCTTATTAGGGAAAGATTGAAGACCGCTCAGAGTCGACAAAAATCATATGCGGATGTGAGGAAGAGAGAGTTAGAATTTGAAGTTGATGATTGGGTTTTTCTGAAGGTGTCACCCATGAAGGGTGTAATGAGGTTTGGCAATAAAGGGAAGCTTAGTCCCCGTTTTGTAGGTTCTTATAGGATTCTGAGAAGAGTTGGTAGTGTTGCGTACGAGTTGGATTTGCCAACAGAGTTAAAAGCGGTTATCCGGTTTTTCATGTTTCCTTGTTAAAGAAGTGTGTTGGTGATCCGACCTTGATTGTTCCTTTGGAGGATGTGGGTGTGAAGGATAGTCTCACCTATGAGGAGGTTCCCATAGAGATCCTTGATCGTCATATTTGGAGGTTGAGGAACAAATAAGTCACTTCAGTGAAAGTCCTTTGGAGGAATCAGCTAGTTGAGAGTGCTCCTTGGGAAGCAGAATCAGCCATGAAAGCCAAGTACCCTCATCTTTTTCCTTCCGACCCAGTTTTCGCTTGAGGTAGTAGTTTTCTCATTAATATGTCTATCCTATTGTATTCCATCAAGCTCCCCTCATAATCTTAGTATGCATGCATGTTTTCGAAGTTGATTCAGTCATGTTTTAAGTTGCAAGCTCAGTTATCATGTGTGTTCTTCAGATTTTACATATTGTTGATTGGTTGGGCTATTTTCTCTTCAGCTTTCCCTTGTTTAGTCTTCATTCGAGGATGAATGATCCCAAGTGGAAGATATTATAAAACCTTGGAATTCGAACCACCTTTCTAAGTTTGAAACTCTGAAAAATATCATGTTCCCAGGAATTAAGGGTCCAAACCACGGACCGTGGTTTGAACCATGGGTCGTGAAATAGAACCGTGGTTTTCTTTCTGCTGGTTTAGCGTCTGGTCTGAGAACCATGAGTTGGTTCTATGGACCGTGTTTATAACTACGGTCCATCCTATCAACTCGTGGAATCAGATCAGAGGGTTGAAAATTTCCCCAGGTTTCACGACTGGTTTCTACGGCCTGTAGTTTGAACTACGGACCGTCCTGTAACTCTTAGGACTTGTTCAGAGAATTGCAAGTTTTCCTGAAATGATGAATTGGGTCTACGACCCATGATCCATTCTACGGGTCCGTCCTGTTGACCCGTAGTTTGGCTTCTGCATCCTGATCACTTGGCCAGGAACGGCGGATGGAAACCACGAGCCGTGGTTTGGTCTACGACCCGTGAAATCCATTTGTGGTCCCTGAAAGTCAACCTTTTGCAGCTTTTTCCTAATTATGTCCCAGGGGTATTTTAGTTATTACCCACCCTTTTAACTCTTAAATGATGTCGTTTTGACTATTTCTAGAAGGGTTTTCACCCTCATTAGACTAAGCCCCTCCTCAAATCTTCATTCATCTCCCAAAAAAAAGGAAAAGAACTCCTTCAAGCTCCAAGTCTGAAGCTCCAAGTTTAAGTCTCCTTTTCTTTTCAATTTCAAGTGGGTTAGCTTCAATCAAGGTATGTGGGTATTCAATAAGGGATTTCATTCACCCTTATTCCTAAAACCCCAATCTTCTAAATTGAATTTATGAATTTCTAAATTAGGGTTCTTACTCAAATTGGGGAAAAGTAATGGGACTTCTTCTAAGGCATCAATTCATGATTTCTTATGACATATCTATGATTTAATTGAAGTTCCTTAGTTGTTTTCAAAAGCCCATATGATTATGATAAATTTTAGCATATTTTCATTGAATTGCATATCTTCAAGTAAAATTGGTATGTTTAGGTAACATGACCTCTATTTTCATGAAATTGCATACCTAATTCTTCAAGTTATGATATTAGAAGGGAAAGTATAATTTGAATTATGGTTTTGCAAAGCTTAAAGATTCATGACTTGTGAATTGCATGACATCAGAAATGTCCTTATGCATTTCCAACAGTTTTGGAGATTAGATATGTCCCTATGTTTTATGAAAGGTTTGGCATCCAGATATGTCTACCAAGTTATAAACAGTTTTCACATCATATATGTCGTAAGTATTATGAGCTATATGTATATGTTTTTGGGAGTAGTATTAGCACCGAGTTGGAAAGGGTGAGAGTACCCTTAGTCCCAGAACTACGTCCCCCCGTTGTTTCTAAGTTCCCTCAGTTGGGCATTAGATTTAGTGATCACACCACAATCATGCCTCTATACCCTGGCAAGGTATATTGGGTCCTTTCGATGGGGAACATATATCGGATTCCATATATCTCACATGGTCTCTGTCGATTGGAGAACCTCCCATAGAAACAGTATCAGGTTTTAAAATGCATTGACTCTTTGCTTTCAGACTTCAGAATTATTATGATTACTTTTGATATTTTGTATACCTTTCTTTATTATTGCATTGAGTCTCTTGCATTTCAGTTTTACACTTATAGCATGATTTCAGTTTTGCAAGTCTTATTAGCATGCTCATCTCAGATTCCTTTTTAGCTCACAAATTCGGTACATCTTATAGTACTGACGCATTTCACACTGCATCCTTTTACGATGCAGATTCAGGCTACTGCCCTCAGACACGTGGCTAGACTCTACCAGATATCTTGCTGATTATTGGTGAGTCCTCATATTCGAGGACCAAAAATATGTTTATTATTTTATGTCTCTTTCCTTTGGATTATCTGAGTTAGTTGGAGTATTGTCCAATAAACTCTCATTTCAGACTTAGAGGCTTCAGATATAGCTAGTTTATATTCTGGATTGGTTCCATGTAGACTTTATGTTATTTCAGTTATGGATGCCTATTTTCTCTATGTATGCTTTCGCCTTATTTTCTTAAGTTTATCTGAGTATGTTATGACCAAGGGTTAATCTAGGACACTCATTCTCTGGATCCCATGTTACGTCAAGGGGGTAGCCTCAGGGTATGACAGTGCTATTGGTTATGCAAGTTGCTACTAGTCAAATTTGTTTTTCCCGAGGGGTTACAGTGATCCTTATTATTTTGGTTGGTTTTGGAAGTTGGCGGGTATATGAGTTGTTTTCCTTGTTTTCCCCAGTTCCAGTTGGGATGAGTTTTGATCGTAGTATTATGGTTGAGTTGGGCATTCGTCCTGTTCTTTTCCTACCTCATTGAGTGTTGCTAGTGGAGTGTGGGATCTAAGGGAACAGCTTCAAGATGTTCTGAGAAAGAGTCTGTCAGGTTCAGTGTATCTTTGGAAGGGGTTTTGTTTAGTTGGAAAAGGAGGGAGATGACTCCTTGCTTGTATGTTTGGGTTTTTAGTAGTTGACTGAGGTGACGACTTAGGGTTTGCTTGAATTTTTGTGTTGATGACTTGATTCAATCGACTACAGAGTGAAGTGGTATCTTCCTTAGGTGAATTCGAGGTCAGGATTCCTTCTAGTAGAGATCGAGATGGTAGGCTTTTCTAGTACTACCTTTGGGGACTTGTTGCATCAGTTGTGGTTTCCTCTTTATATCCTTTGGGTGACCCAAGTCTCAGCAGCATCTACGAATTGGGAAATCTTTATATTCAGAGCGTAGTTGGCTTCATGTATTGACCCTTCTGGTCATTTTTTGCTTTTATGCTTTCCTTGTACTGTTAGAGCTTGCCTGTAGTGTCCCCAAGTCATTTATGGCTTGCTGGGACCGGTGGTTCAATACCCTGGCCATTCGCTTGGTCATTATGGTTGTTTCCCTGTTTTAGAGTTTAAACTTAGGATATCATTGACTTCGATCAATATTCTTGGTAAATGCACTCAAAATCGAATTCTAACAGTTTTGTTAGCTTTGGAGCATGGATTTTAGTTTAGGTGGACCCTTGGTCGGGGTCAGGGAGCTTTTGTTTTGGTTTTGTGTGAGTTTTTATATTTTCTAGCCAGTTGAACTTGAAAGTTTAACTTTGGTCAATATTTCCCACGACTTTCAGACTCATTTTTGGGTGTTGAGTTCTGTTTTGGCTTAAGGTTGGTTTTTGGGCATTGGGCCCACTTTCATGAAATCGACCTTCGTTGGGATTTTTGTCTATTCTGTTGAGTCCAGAATGTTATTTCTGGTATGTTTACATAGTTTGTTTGCACACGCGGGGTTCCAGATGAGCGTTGTGGGCCTACCCAAAGACTTTTTCCCTCTTGGTTTCTATTGTTGGCAGTTGCAGGTAAGGCCTTAGGCCTTAATCGCGATCGTGAGGACCTTCCACGCGACCATGATGAAGGTCCTATGGACCTGGTACCTCTGTTCTTCGTGATCGTGAAGTCCCCTTCGCGACTGCGATGTTGTCTGTGGTTCCTTGCTCTACGTGATTGCGATGTTCCTTGTCACGACCGCGATGAAGCCCTTCCCTTTTTTTTCATCGTGACAGCATGGCTATTCCTCGCGATCGCGATGGTCTAGCTAGCGTGGTCCTCGCGATCGCATGGGGTCCCTTCGCGACCGCGATGAAGGACCCCTAGGCAGTATATAAGCTTCTCCCTTAATTTTCTTCACCTAAAAATCAAAAACTTTTATTGTTATAAGCTCAAGCTTCATAATTCTCTGTATAGCTTCGATTTTTGGCATCTGGGTGAAGTTTATTAGTCTCGTGATCATTTCTGTATCTCCAAATCTTTGAGTCCCTTATTTATTCCATTAAATTTGCCTCTTTGATTCCTAGATTGTTTTTGTTGTTGGTAGGTTGTTCTAAGCCATATTCTTGATCATTTCCTTCAATTTTCTGAGCATGCACTCACGGGAGTGTGGTGATCATTACACGCTCTTTTGTTTTCAGTTTTGGGTTGTGAGGCCCACGGGCCCATCGGTGACCCAAATTTTGACCCGACTATAGTTATAGCAATATGGGAATCGTTAGTCTCATTTTGATGTGTAGTGTATGTTCTTGATAGTTTGACTTCCGTTTGGAGGTTCTCGGAGCGGTTTGGGCTTGGACATTGTCGTTCCAGCAGCTTGTCATCGGATGACAGGTAGGTTACGATTTAACTCTTTTAGACTTTGCATATATAGGATATAATTGTACTTACTAGCATCCTTGGGTTGGGTTGGGTTGGGTTGATTAGCTTGGTACCCCAGACCTTGTCAGCTTCTTCATGTTCGTCTTATTTTGCTTTCTCCGATGATTGTAGTATTCGTAGTAGATGATATTATCACCCTTGTGGTCCTGTGCGACCTTACTTTGACTCTAAACCATAGATGGTAGATTATTTGGGAATGTCCGTGAGTCTCGAACATCAATATTGCAATCTCAGGCTGGTCATCTTTGTTGTAGAGCGATTGGAGCCTATGCAGGTCGATAGGTTGATTGTGAGCCATTGGCTACTGTTTGTGATTGAGCATGCCATTATCATGCATATAAGAGGTTTTTCATATGTTTTACTATGGATTTGGCTTTGTGCCTACTATATAATGATTTTCTCAACCTTGCATGGCCCCGAGGGCCCCTTTTTGGTAAATATGGTTACAAAAGGTTTGGAACTGACTTTTATGGATCTTCTTGGGGTAACAAAGTTAAAAGGATGATTTTGTCACTGTTTTCATACTTATACTAGACTCGGCTGGCCATAGCGCTAGATTTGACTTCTTGTTGATTTGAAATGTTACTAGACTCGGTCGGACCGAGCTACAGATTGGTTATGTTCGGGTACCCTTGTTGGGGTTTTTTTGAGACTTGATCCGTTGTTTTAGTCCCGGGTACAAACCCCGGGCGTGCATTTTTGAGATTTGAGGACTTATTTGGATCTGGCTATGCTCCGGACAATTATATTGAGGTTATGAGATTTAGTATGTGGTCTACGAGTAGACCTCCATGGACCCTACCATTCTGGACCAAGTGCTATGGGCCGACGGTAATCGGAGGAGGGGTGTACGGCAGAGTAGAGGTACTCGGGTGCATTTCTTCCATGGATCCTGCCTCTATTGTCCCTTTGGGGCACCGAAAGGGGTAACATACAACACTTCTATCACTTGGTTTCAGCATATCATATCATATCATCCATTTGTGTGAGATTCCACCCTTGTTTTTTGTCTGTTGAGTGTATGCTCCGGTAGTATGGGATGCCGCAGGGTTTGTCTTTACTTGATTGCGTTCCTCGGTTTTATGGGCAGCCATTGGGACTGTAGGTAGATTCATTATTACTCTGTCGAGATATTGGTCCCTATTGTGATTGCCTATGATGAGGGTTGTATTATATACAGTTGGTTCACTTGATTAGTTGTATATGGGTTACCGGTTGATTCTTTCCTGACTTCAGAGTAGTATTATTAGAATGACTTGGTTATTAATCTTTTTTCCAAGCATGTATCATTATTCTTCTTTCTTCCTTCTCTTTTTACTTGAGGTTACCGGTATACCGCCTATTTCTAAAACTCTCTATATATATTGTTTTTGCAAGGATCCCACGTGTGTTATCACTTTCTTTCACCTGTGTCTGTGATATATATTCATTCTAGTAGCTAGCCAAGTATGTTGTTTTCTTCTTGTATCCTTATGTGCTAGCTTTTGTGTACCTAATTATGGTTTTCTGTGACTACTTGCTTCTATTCCTCTATATTACTGCCTTTATATCTTATATGCGCCCAGTCGATGTCACCACCTGATTTCTCAGTCATGATGGCACCTACAACCTCCCCAGTAGGCGAACTAATCCCCGTAGCACAGAACAATCAGTAATGGGCTACTATCTAACAATCTAAGCAGAAGCACAGTTTAAATAAGCGGAAGCAAGGGTACAAGATGAAGAAAGTAGATAACAGGAATAATATAAACAATGCGGAAGCTAATCCAAACCCAAAACCTGGTATCATAGCGTATAAGAGCCAGATCTACATAAGGAGTACAAGGGTCCAAAACAATATACACAAAGCTGTCTCCGAGTAGAAATAAAGTACATAATCAAAGATAACTAAAAGTTAAGCTCCGGTCACCAAGAGCTCACCCTCAGTCCAGAATATCACCAAAACACCACCTCGTATGAGTCTCCACGAGCTAATGGTGATAGCCCACACTAGAATCTGCACCAGAAGATACAGTGTGTAGGGTGAGCACCAAATGCGATGCATAAGGTACCCAGTAGGTATCATAGGCTGACTGGGCACATAGAAGATAAAAGAGTAATAACAGACAGAATAAAAGCAAGTAGTCACAGAAATCAACGAAAAGTACACAGGAACTAGCCCAGAGGGAAGACAATAGAACAACATACAAGGCTAGCCAGTGGGATATATACACACAGGCATAGGTGAAAGTAAGAAATGACGCACCTGGGATCCTTGCAACAACAGTATATACATAACAAATTCTATAAATGGATGGTATATCGGTAACCTCAAGTATAAGGAAAAGTGGCGAAGAGTAGAGATAGACATGCTTGAGAAAACAGAAATCAAAGGACGAACTAATCATATCAATCTCAAATCTAGAAGCCAACAACCTAGCCGTAACAGGGAATAATTTCGTAAGTAAATGACAAGAGTCTACCTACAGTCCCTCAGCCTCCCATACAATTGAGGAACACAAACAAGTGAAAACAAATCCTTCGGCATCCCATACTACCAGAGTGTAAAATCAACAAACAGCAAACAAGGGTGGAGCCTCAAACAATGAATGATATGATGCCCGTATAACTCTAATCCGTCGTATACCCTCCCTCCGGCACATGCAGTCCGAAGCCCCAGGCCCAGATGGCAAGGTCCATGGAGGTCCCGGGCCCCATACTAAAACTCAGTATCAAAACATGTCCTCCAGAAGCAAGTCCGGGTTCAAGATAGAGATCTAGTCTCGAATATGCATGCCCAGACGCTGTCCAGGACTAAAGTAGTGAAAAGATGTCTCAAAAACCCCTCCAAAGGTTTCCGAGCATAACCGGGTCTAAATAGTAGAAATCCATTTCAGGTGCTCGGTCCGACCGAGACTAAAATCACCCTAAATTGGTAGAAACCTCAACTAGCACCACGGCCCTGCCGAGTCTAGCATTAATAGAAAAACTAGTGATAGAAATCATAATATAACCTCCTCTTACCCCAAGAAGATTTACAAGTTAAATCAAACCATTTCCAATTCATTTCCATCGAAAATGGGCCCCCGGGGCCATGCAAAGTTTAGAAAAACAACACCAGTAGGCCCAAAGCCAAAACCATAGTAAAACGCGGGTAAATCCTCTTTATATGCATGGAAATGATATGATCAAACACAATTAGCCGCCCAGCAGCTCACAATCAACCTATCGGCCCTGCACAGGCTCCAAAGCTACTCAGCAAGCATAACCATCCTAGAAGGATATTTCTATGCCCGGGACTCGCGAACATTCCCAATAACCCACCTTCTATGTTCCAGAGTCGACAAGGCCTCACAGGACCACAAGGGTGAATAAAACGTATCAAGCAAGTACTACAAACATTGGGGGAAGGAAAGTAGGTCGGACATAAATAAAGCGGTCAAGGTCTATGGTACCAACCTAATAACCCAACCCAAGTATGCCAGCTAGTACAATTTTATCTGATATATGCTAAGTCTAGGAGTTTAGACCATAACCTACCTGTCGTCCGACGACAAGCCGCCCGAACACAACGTCCAAGCCCAAAATGCTCCGAGAGATCCCAAATGACAATCAATCTATCATAAACATAAATAAAACTTTAAGACGAGCCTAACGATACCCATATTGCTACAATTATAGCCAGGTCAAAATCCGGGTCAAAAGCAGGCCTGTGGGACCCACAACCCAAAACCCACAATGAAAAAGTGCACGATGACCCCAATGATGCCAAGAAGGCATGCTCTAAAACTGAGCACAATTGACCAAGAGAAGGCACCAAAACAGCCCACTCAAGTTGGGGTTTAATGATGGAATTTCAAGAATAAACTCGGAAATTAGGCAAGAATTACTTACCACAAAGACGGAATTTAAGCCAAGGAGGATAAGACTCCACACCCACAAACATGCAACAGCTAGGAGGCAGATTCTACCATAAAAATCCAAGCTTGGAATGAGCAACAATGGTGGAATTTAGAGAAAGAACAAGAGAATTCAAGTGAGTAAGAAAGCTTGCCAATAGACGAAGAACTATGGAAAATCAGTGAACAAACGATTCCCTAAGGTTTAGAACTGTTATGGAGCTACTTGGACAAGAATTTAAGTGGTTAGAGTTGGGAAGAGTTTGAGCAAAGTGCTGGAAAAATGAAAAGAGAAGTTTATATACTGCCAGGGGTCCTTCATCGCGGTCGCGAAGTAACCCCTCATGGTCACGGGGGACCACGCTGGCTAGACCATCGCAATCGCAAAGGCTGGCCATGCTGTCGTGAACAACCGAGAAGGAGGGACTTCATTGTAATTGCGACCGGCGATCACGTGATTGTGAAGAACACGATGCCAGGCACTTCATTGTGGTTGCAAAGGGTGAGTCTCGAAATCGCGATAGAGGCTAGATGCCTGCACCTGCAACAAGGAAAAGTCTGCAACTTTTCAAAACTCGATGGGGCATTCCTGGCACAATCAGAAATCGATATCCAGAAACCAATAGTGCTAACAGAGTGGAAACGACATTCTGGACTCAACAAAATCGATGAAACTTCCATACGAAGTCGTTTTGGAGAAATGTTGACCCATGTCAACACTAACGAAACAGAACCCAAAGGCTCGAAATGAGTCCGGCACAGCCGAAACCCAAACCAACCACCTTGCCAACCCAAACTCATCATTCTGGAGCTGATGGAATCGTCGAATTTTGAATCCGACACTCCGATCATTGAAGTTCACCCAAAGTCACACTTTCAACTCCAAATGGCCTGAAAATAGAGAAAACCACACAAAATCCACACCAGAAATTCTTAGGTCTCAACTGAAGGTGCAATCAGATCAAACTCAACGCTATGGAGCTAACGGAATTGTCAGAATTTGATTCCGAGCATGTTAGCTAAGAATGTTGACTAAAGTCAATGATATTCTAAGTTAAAGCTCTAAAATAGGAAAAAGGGCAAAACAACCAAATGAATGACCAGGGCACCGAACTATCGGTCCCAGCAAGCAACAAATGACTTGGGACCGCTATAAAAAAGTTGTAACAGTACAATAAATGCATAAACGTGAAGACGACCAGAAGGGTCATCACAACATCCACTACTAAAAAGACTTTCGTCCTCGAAAGTGAAGAAGAAGGGAGCACCTGAAGGCTCAAATAATTGCAGATGCTGAGCATGCAACTCACTCTCGATCTCCCAAGTAGCCTCCTCGACCGGATGATGTCTCCACTGAACCTTCACAACCAGAATCTCTCTAGATCTCAACCTCCTGATATCTCTAGCCAGAATAGCTATCGGCTCCTCAACAAATGACAGCCTCTCATCTAACTGAATTGAATCCCAATGCAACACATGACACTCATCTGGCACATATCGGCGCAACATCGAGACATGAAAAACATGGTGAACAGCTAAAAACATCAGAGGTAAAGCTAATATGTAGGCAACACTACCAACCCTCTACAGAATCTCAAATGACCTAATAAACCTGGGGCTAAGCTTGCCCCGCCGACCAAATCTCACCACGCCCTTTACGGGCGATACTCGAAGGAAAACTAAGTCACTAACACTGAACTCCAAGGCACGAAGTCTATGATCAGTGTAGCTCTTCTACATACTCTGGGCTGCTCTAAGTCTGTCCTGAATCAAACGAACTCAGTCCAAGGAATCTCTAAGCAAATCTGTACTCTGCGGTCTGGACTCTAACCCATCAAACCAACCAATCGGCGATCTACAATCACCCAAATGGAATCAAAACCCCGAGAAGTACAAGGCAAACTAACAACAAAGTCCATAGTAATACCTTCCCACTTCCACTCAGGAATGGGAAGTTGTTGCATCAAGCCACCTGGTCTCATATGCTCGAACTTCACCTACTGACAGTTCAAGCACCGAGATACAAACTCTGCTACATCCCACTTCATGCCACACCACCAGTAAAGTTGTCTCAAATATCTATACATCTTTGTCGTGCCAGGGTAAATGGAGTATCTAGAACAATGTGCCTCACAGAGTATCAACTTAACCAAATTGCCAACCCTCGGAACACAAAGTTGGCCATTAAACCTCAGAATACCATCAGAACCCAAAGTAGCTCGGCTAGCCTTACCCCGAACTACCTGGTCACAAAGGTTACACAAACTCTAATCCTCAAACTGTCGGCTCTGAATCTGATCAACTAGAGTAGAACGGACCTCAACACTGGCGAGCACTCTGCTATGATTCGATAAGTCAAGCCTAACCAATCGGTTAGCCAAGGACTGGATGTCCAAGGCCAATGGTCGCTCAGAAACTGAAAGTGAAGCTAGCTACCCACACTCACCGCCTTCCGACTCAAGGCATCCGCTACCACGTTTGTCTTGCCTAGATGGTATAGAATAGTGAAATTGTAGTCCTTTAGTAGTTCAATCCATCTCATCTGCCTCGAGTTCAGCTCCCGCTGACTCGTAATGTACTGAAGACTATGGTGATCGATGAATATCTCAGAATGAACTCCATATAAGTAGTGCCTCCAGATCTTAACTGCAAAGACTACTGCCGCCAACTCTAAGTCATGAGTGGGGTAGTTGTGCTCGTGAACCTTCAGCTGCCTTGAAGTATATGCTATCACTCGACCCTGCTGCATCAACACACAACCAAGACTGACCCCTAAAGCATCACAATAAATAGAGAAACTCTGACCCTCAACCGATAAATTATGAACTAGAGCTGAAGTCAATAAGGCCTTAAGCCTCTGAAAGCTATCCTCGCACTAATCTAACCACTGGAATGGGATATCCTTCCTAGTCAGCATAGTCAAGGGTGCTGCTATGGAAGAAAATCCCTCAACGAACCATTTGTAGTACCCGTCTAAACCAATAAAGCTGCGAACCTCGGTAGGAGTAGTAGGTCTAGTCCAATCATGAACCACAAAAATCATACCCAGATCAACCCTAATCCCATCCTTAGACACCACGTGCCTTAGGAATACAACTAACTCGAGCCAAAACTCACACTTTGAGAACTTGGCATAAAGTCGATGATTTCTCAAAGTCCGAAGTACAGTCCTCAAATGATGCTTATGCTCATCCTTACGCCTCGAGTATATCAGAATGTCATCAATGAAGACTATCACGAACATATCGAAATTCGGGCTAAGCACCCTATGCATCAAATCCATAAAGGTTGCGGGGGCATTAGTCAACCCAAAAGACATCACCAGGAACTCATAGTGGCCATAATATGTCCTGAATGCTGTCTTAGGGATGTCCTCTGCCCTAATCCTCAACTGATGGTAGTAGGACCTCAAATCAATCTTTGAAAACACAGCTGAACCCTGGAGATGGTCAAACAAATCATCAATCCTCGGCATCGGATACTTATTCTTCACTCTCATCTTATTCAACTGTCAATAGTCAATACACATCTGCATCGACCCATCCTTCTTCTTCACGAAGATAAAAGGAGCACCCAAAGGAGACATACTCGGTGTAATGATGTAATGACCCTTCCGGTTATTTCCACGTATACGTTTCCTTGAACTGTTGGAGTTTGTTTGTAGTGGCCCCAAGTCATTTAAGGCTTGTCGGGACCGGTATTTCGGCGCCGGGTCCATTTATTTTATCGTAAGTTTCCTTGATAAATTTTCTGAACTTTGGGTCAAATGTCTCAGGGCTTTTCTCTCAATATATAGAGAGTTAGAAGTCCCCTAAAATACCAAATCGAAGGTCTACGAGTCTAGTTTCCAACGCACAAAACCTCACATCCAATTGATCTTGGAGTAAAAAGTTATGACTGTTTTACCGCGGACTGTCTGGCAGAAAACGGGTTGCGAACCGGGTCGCGAATCGGGTTGGGTTAAACTCAATTTAAGCCTCAACTTCAGGTTTTAAAACGCCATTTCAGTTCCGAAACAGTGATAAAACATAAGGGAGGATCCCGAGAGAATTCTGAAGTATCAAAATCGTGCGTTGGTGAATTACGAGCCTAAGCTTAAGAATTTTATTAGCATCGTGCGTGTATTTGAAAATATTTTATTTAAAAGTTGTATTTGGTAAAAATTATATTATTATTGCCTTTTCAAAATATTTTAAAGGTTTATGAAAAATATTTTGTTACGATATAATTGTATATGTATTTATTTTATAAGGTTTTTATACATTGTAATATTTTAACGGAGATAGTAAATTTAATTATGTTGAAAATTATTATTATAATATAGTAGGTTTTGTTTGAAATAATTTTCTATGAATTATGGTATATTTAAAAAGTTATATTTATTTTACCACGAGTCTATGCAATACCCGAGTACTTACATAATAGGATAGAATCGGTTTTGGTGTGCCACCTCCACTCAACGTGGAGTTAAGGGAGAGGGACAGCACGGCACTATAATTATTTGGGGGCATCCACATACTAATTAAACACTTTTGGACTACTATATTTGATAAGTATTTAATACTGTTAAGGGGAATAAAGAGAGGGTTAGAAAGAGGCACCCCTGCTTATCTATGTTTGGCACGATTCTGTTAGGCATGTTCTTCAGAAAAAGGAGATTCACTCTTCATATTTTTTCGTTGGTGTCCTTGCAGATGATATTTTCAAAGGCTTCCATACGTGCACCCTTACATAGAAAAGGAAGTCTGGTAGAAAAATATTTTGATGTAATATTTAATCTCCAAAAGAAAATCAATCATCTACGTCGAGCCATTCAAGCCCGAGTTCAAGTTTGATTTCATGTTGGGGATTTTTCGGAGAGGTTCAAGCTTGTCATCGGACGACAGGTAGGTTACGGTTTATTTTTCCTAGACTCCGTATATATAAAATAAAATTGTATTAATGGGCATCCTTGGGTTGGTTTATTAGGTTGGTACCACAGACCTCGACCGCTTTATTCATGTCCGCCTACTTTTGTTCCTCCGTTGCTTGTAGTATTTGCCGATATATTTTATTCACCCTTGTGGTCCTGTGAGGCCTTGTTGACTCTGGAACATAGAAGGTGGGATTTTGGGAATGTCCGCGAGTCACGGGCATAGAATTATCCTTCTAGGCTGGTTATGCTTGCTGAGTAGCTGTGGGCCTGTGCAGGGTCGATAGGTTTATTGTGAGCTGCTGGGCAGCTATTGTGTGTGATCATACCATTTCCATGCATATAAAGAGGTTTTATCCATGTTTTACTATGGTTTTGGCTTCGGGCCTACCGGCACTATTTTCTAAACCTTGCATGGCTCGGGGGGCCCATTTTTGATGGAAATAATTTGGAAATGGTTTGATTTAACTTGTGAATATTTTTGGGCAAGAAAGTAAAATTTTGTTTAAAATCATCAGTTTTACGATTATCGCTAGACTCGGCAGGGCCGGGGTGCTAGTTGAGTTTTCTTGTTACTTGAGATGATTTTTAGCCTCGGTCGGACCGAGCACCTGAGATGACTTTTTACTGTTTAGACCCGGTTATTCCCGGGCACCCTTGGAGGGGTTTTTGAGACATTTTCCTACTACTTTAGTCCTGGACAGGGTCTGGGCATTGCATATTCGAGACTGGGTCTCTATCTTGATACCGGACTTGCTTCGGACGACATGTGTTGATACTGAGTTTTAGTATGGGGTCTGGGACCTCCATGGACCTTGCCATCCGGGCCAGGGGCTACGGGCTGCGTGTGCTGGAGGAGGGGTATACGGTGGAGTAGAGGTATACGGGCAGTGTCCTTCCATGGAATCTACCTGCTGGGCCGGATCGGCGCCGGAGGAGGTACATACAGAGATACCATGGCACTTGAGATCTTCATGCATCATATCATTCATGGTTCAAGGTTCCACCCTTGTTTATTGTTTGTTGATTGTACGCTCCGGTAGTATGGGATGCCGGAGGGTTTGTTTTCACTTGTTTGTGTTCCTCGGTTGTATGGGCGGCCGAGGGACTGTAGGTAGACTCTTTCTATTTACTTGTAGAATTATTCCCTGTTACGGTTAATTATGAAATTGGTTACTGCTAGACTATTAGTTGCTGGGTGTGAGATTGATATGATTAGTTGGGCTTGATTCATGTCTCTAAGCATGCCTATTATTACTCTTTCTCTCTTCTTCTTACACTTGAGGTTACCGGTATACCGTCCATTTCGTAAACTTATTATGTATACACTGTTATTGCAAGGACCCTAGGTGCGTTATTTCTTACTTTCACCTGTGCCTATGGTGTGTATATTCTGCTTACTAGCCTCACATGTGGTTCTGTTGATTTCCCTCTGGGCTAGTTCCTGTGTACCTTTCGTTGATTCTGTGACTGATTGCTTCTATTCTGTCTATTACTACGCTTTTATCTTATATGTGCCCAGTCGGCCTATGATACCTACTGGGTACCTTATGCTTCGCATTTGGAGCTCAGTTTTTTACCCTACCCCCCTGCATCTTTGGGTGCAGGTCCTAGCTTGGGCCATCGCCATTAGATCGCTGTGATTCGTGCTTGGAGATCTGTTGGGGACTACTTCAGACTGAGGGTGAGCTCTTGGCGATCGGAGCTTAGCTTTAGTTTATCTTTTTCTTCATGTACTCTATTACCATTCAGAGACATCTGTATATGTTGTTTTGGATTATTTGCACTCCGTGTATGTAGTTTGGGCTCTATACTATGATACCAGGTCTTGGGGTTTGGTTTAGTTTCCGCATATGTATATATTTATAGTCCTTTTATTTGTTCTCTTCATCTTGTTCTCTTATTTGTTAGATAGTAGCCCATTACTAATTGTTCTGGGCTACGGGGATTGGTTCACCTACCGGGGGTTGTAGGTGCCATCATGATCGAGAAATTAGGTCGTGACAACTTGGTATTAGAGCTTTAGGTTCACCGGTGTCATCGGTATAGGAGCCAATGTCTAGTAGAGTCCTGTGGATCGGGGCGGAGACGTCCGTACTCAATCTTTGGGAGGCTACAGTGGCATTTTAGGAAATTCGACTCTTTCATTGCTTCTGTGTCGTGCGTACAACCCTTGAAGTTTCTGGAAATCTCATTTGTTCTACTTCATTCTTCCGCAGATGGTTCGTACGAGATCATCGGCATCACGCGGAGATGATCCTCCCACTCCAGCTAAGGGTCGAGGATGCCCTCGATCAGTGGCACCTGCTAGAGCTGCTAGAGTGGAGATAGATCCCGAGCGGCATGTGGATCAGGGGGCAGCCCAGGTACCACCAGCTCCAGTGCCAGCTCCACTACCAGCTCTAGTGCCCACTTCTGTGCCAGCTTCAGCTGCAGCTCAGTCTCCAGATATTCGAGGATTACTATTACAGCTTTTGGGTGTGATTGGAGAGCGGCCTTCTGAGGTAGCGCAGACATCCGCTCAGGGGGCAGCCCTGGGTGCACAGAGCTCAGGAGCGCAGCCTACTACTATGGCTCCCCGTGCGGAGGTCATTCCGGTTCCATCTGTTGCACAACCTTTTGCTCCTCGCCCAGTTATGACAGAGTCAGAGCAGAAGGCGTTGGGTAGGTTTTTGAGGTTAGCACCTCCGAGGTTTGCGGGTACTTCTGGACAGGATCCACATGACTTTATTACTATGTGTGAGGAGATGTTGCATCATTTGGGTTTGTTAGAGACTCACGGGGTTGGTTATACTACCTATCAGTTGGAGGGCCCAGCGAAGTTATGGTGGAGGGCCCAGGTTGCTTGTAGACCACCATCGTCACCCCCTTTGACCTGGTCTAAGTTGTATGAGGCCTTTATGGCCAAGTTCCTACCCCAGAGTGATCAG